>CM076450.1:12297904-12517904 GCA_038419695.1 Scomberomorus guttatus
GCGTCTGTTCAGGCTCAGATCGTACTCACCTACAAAGCTTTCCACAGCTTTTACAGCCTCCTGGTCTGTGACTACTTCTGAGAAAACTGTGTGCTCCTTCACCAGCTTCATAGTCTGTGCTGAGACCCTTGTCAGGCCCAGTGTGGTTGCAACACTAGAGAGCAAAAAGAAAGGTCAGTCTCAGCCACAGGAAGAGGAACTGTGTGAGCAGAATGCAGGATGATGTTATTTAGGTGTAATAGTATCTATGACTAAGTTATGTACCTGGTAATCGCAGGTAAAGTGACCAGCTGTCCGGCCTTCATGGCTGCATTGAGGCTATGTGCTCCCTTGGTTTCCATGGCTACAATGGGCACATCATCCCAGTTGGCGCGGCGAAGTCCCTCCACTACTCCGTTCAGCAGCCCTCCGCCACCCACCGACAGCACGATGGCTACCGGCTTCTCCCTCAGGTCTTGCTCCAGCTCCTTCACCAGAGACGTGTGGCCCTCCCTGCAACACACAAACACAACCTGTCAGTTTACTGGGTAAACAACAATGAATTCAGCACAAGTGTGTTATAAAACGCTGATCATGTAAGTAGCCCATGATGTAAATTATCTACGGTTGTGTCTTTGACCGTTACGTCCACTGTGTGAATTAATTATCTTGCGACCCCTCAAAGTTAGCACAGTGATAAGATACAGTGTATCTGACATAACACGTCTGCAACTGCGATAAGACAGGTGTTACTCAGTCGTTTGCACGTTTTAAAGCAGTTTTATTCCCTTATGAGATTAGTTTTCAAGAGTTTCTCCACAGAGTACACAGTAACATAAAGTCCCTGAAGGAGGCTGAAGCTGTCTCACCAGATGAGAGGATCATCAAAGGGGGAGATGAATATCCAGCCGGGGTTGTTGGCCACAAGCTGCTGTCCGTATTCAATGCTTTCATTGAGAGCCTGAAAAAGACAAGACGCAACTTTAGTTAATCTGATAAATTAGATTAATATTTCAAACATTTTTTGTTAACTAACAATAACCATTTGAACAAATATGAAGCACATCAGGAGTTTCCTTCTCTTCATCCTAACTGGATGTATTAAAAGCAAAGGAAATGAATGAACAGCTGCACAGTATACAGATTCTCTTTGACACCTTTTCTTAGCTTCATAGATCATAAACATGTTGCTATTCATTTATTCTCCACTTTGGTTACATTTCTACATTTGAGCGTTAATCTTCAAAATTGTTTTTAATTGTTATATTCAGCTTCTTATGTTATCTACTTGTGTGTTCTTATCATTTTGTATTCTCAGTCTGTCCTAAAGCTCATACTTGGGTGTAGAAAATATGTACTGTGCATCTTAAAAGTAAACAACACATGAACTAACCTCGCCATGAATGACCACGTCGGCACCCTCGTCCTCCAGTCTCTCCACTGTGGGGTTTGGAGTGACACTTGGCACGACGATAGTTGCGGGAATCCCGAGCTGACGGGCAGAATAAGCTGCTGCCATGCCAGCGTTCCCCCCTGTTGTGAAACAGAAAAAATTAAACACCTGAACACACCGACAGAGGCGAAACACAACTCTCAAAATGGATTCTTCTTTGCTTTGCTGCTCACCTGAACAGCAGACAAAATGCTCACATCCTCGCTCTGCCCACTGGAGAGAAGCAAAAAGACGCGTTACAGTCAAGGAGCTTAAAATCACAGGTGGCCATTCACATGACAAATCACACCATCACATCACCACGGCACAGATAGAGAGCTACTCACCGTTTTGCAGAGGTGACCAATGCCTCTTATCTTAAAGGATCCTGTGGGCTGAGACGATTCCAGCTTGAGGTAAACAGGGGTCCCCGCCACTTTAGTCAGGGCGAGACTCTGCCTCACTGGAGTGGCCACGTGAAGACGCTGCTGGGTCTTCATTTCACTGTGGAGCAAAGAAGCAGAGAAAGACAGTCTGTCAGGTGTAAAACATCAATAAATTTATTAAACAAATTTTAAAAAAAAATGCATGCATAGCCTCTAAAGTTTGCTTCAACTTACCTGAGTCAGATGGATGACAGGATATTAAGCTGTGGTGGATATAAATGGTGCCAAACTTCTTTATTCCTTTGCCCCTTGCAGCTGTAAGTGCATATATATCTACTTGTGTTGTGGGCTTGGCAAAGGAGGCCTACTTGTTGACCAATCAGCATCAGTCATTCTGTCACCAGACCCCGCCCAGTGACCACGAGGATGAGGGAAATTCCTCCCACTAAACTTAATTTTGATAAACAGACATTTATCACAGTCTGGAATAAACTGATAAACAGAGACTTTTCTAGGAGGTGTCATGGTCTGTAAACATATTGTGTGTACTGGTGTGACTGGACGGACGTCGCAGCAAATAGGAGCAAAACAATGATGAATTCCCCTTTCTTGCTGTCACAATTAAGAAGGATTTTTTTTTTTTGCCTACGTGCTAGAAAAGGTGTAAAAACTCGTGAACTTTAAGCATAATTACATAATTTCACCCTCTCCTCGCCTCCCTCGAAACACCCCCATGACATTTTTTACACGATGTCCTCTGCGTGTTCCTCTCCCCTCTAAAGGAAGTCGCAGGCACCGCTGGCATTACCAAAAGAGTCGCTACTATTTCGGCTCCTATTCTCTGCTACCAAAAGCGGGCTCCATGAGCAGCCACAGTGCGGACGGTTCAAACCTGAATGATCCGGTGCTCCAGTGTGAGCTGCTGTCCCTGCATGAGAGGAATAAAGTGCTTTAAAATGAATTTGATAAGTGTGTCTCGCTGGAAATATCTATCAAACAAGACAACATTATACTGAAGGCACAGGTGGAAAGTAACTAAGTATGAGTGCTGTACTTACTGTTGAGGTGCTTTGATTGAGTCAGTTTCTTTCTTTCATTTCTGCTTCTTTATTCTACATTTCAGAGGGAATATTGTAGGTTATATTTTTACAAAGAAAGATGCGGTTTATTGATATTGAGGCATCCAGCAGACACTGACATTGACTCTCTACTCCTTGAGGAGAGAGCTGGATAGATCAGACCATCTCTTGTTTATTCACGTTCTCTTTAGGTATGAATTCATCCCTGTGCTGTTTATTAATGTCTGCATATATTATGTATGATATGGTCATCCCCTGTGCTATTTTTCATATTGGGGTAAGCATCTGAGGGTTTTATATTGTAGACTCCTGTTTTTTAGAAAACTGGTGGATGTCTCAATATCAATAAACTGCATCTATAAGGGAGCTGCACTGTGCTGATCTTCATCTTTCTTTGTTCCACTGTTTCATTGGTCCAGCACCTGTTTGAAGTTTATGGGATGTGTGCGTCTGCTACACTTTTGGAGGCTATATTTCTTTTTTACTCCACAACACATTTACCTGACAGCTCTGCAAATTAAGATTTTAAATAAAAAAGAGTATGATTTTATAAAATATGATGACAAATGAATATGATGTAACAGATTAAAATGCCAGATGGTATATAAAGAACTTAAAATGAGCTCCATCAGCCACAACATTAAAGGTCTGCTTACAGGACATTGCATCAGTAATCCTGATCCAATAAAAAGATGCTTTCCTGCAGCATAATGAGCACTTTTACTCTCACAACTTTTACTTGAAATATTTCTGCAATGTTGTATTGCTTCTTTTAGACTATAAAGTTAACCAATTGAGTACTTCTTCCTCCAACCAACCTCATTTCATAAATGTAGCCTGTAGGTCATTCTGTCAACTGCAGACTACTTAAACACCAGTATAGCAAAGTTGAGTTTGAGAGAGAAAGGGAGAGTATAGATATACAGCTGATAAGTGAAAATAAAGAATAGCCTCTGCAACCTGATAAAGGAATCTTAATGTGCAATACAGTGTATCAAAATGCAGCATGTAGCCTATAAAGGCTGCAGATAAGACCAGACTTTATAGCAGACAAGCAGGCCGATTTTGATGTTGCTCTTCTCATATCACTCTAGGTCATGCAGAAAACAAGTGTATTTGATTCTTTAATATATGGTTGTGTCCTCTAAGCAACACTGAAAAAGACAAAGGAGATTCTGAAGTCTTGGTCTGTAGACATCCACACAGTCCTGACAAGAGGCCTAACTAGTCAAGAAGTGAAAACATCAGTGTGGACGGGCTTCGATAAATAAACCAGAGGCTCATAAATGATCAACCCATCACCAGTCTAACAATTCTTTTGAAACAGAATTGTGCATCCAGAGTATGTAAAAGGACTTGATGTAAAAACCAAAACTTCCTAAAGAGGTCAATAGATCCCCAGCTCTGCTCCTCTCCCCGACATGTTTTGTCCTGCTGTGCCCTCGGGTGGTGGAGGACTGCTACAATATCCAGGAGGAGTACAGCAAGGGTCTGCAATTAGGTTCAAACATGGGCCAGTTTCAGGATTTTTCATTGTGGCTGTTAACTGGTGCAGTGGTGCTGTTTATTTATTTGTATTCATTTAAGAATAAAATAGCTTTCTGTATCTGAGGGGGAAAAACATCATTGACACACCATTTCTGTTCGACTGCCAACCATTTATGTTACAAGATTATATTGCAATAATTGGGATTTACAGGAGCCTTGTGTTGATTTTCTTATCTACAGTAGATTTGTGAAAAATTATGTAAAAGTTTTGATGTCAACTATGAAAGTGAAAACTTTCATCATGGGGCCAAATATATTTGCTGCAGGGCCGGATTTGGCGCACGGGCCGCTATTTGCTTATCACTGGAGTACAGCTTTGCCAAACATGGACCAAAATTGTAACAGCTGACCACTTTGCCCAGTTTGTAATCCAGTTTTACAGGAACAGCAAAAATAACACGTATTTACTGTAATCTCTCATTAACAGCGAAATGCAAAGATTTCAAGTTCAGTTACTTTGTGCAACTTATTTTGTAGAATATTTGACTGCACTGATGGTTGACTTGAAATAAAAATATACCAATTAGCCAAATTATTATTAGGCCTATTATGAAACATTATTTTTCTGGATGATCATTCAGACACACTCAAATAAAATGAAATTTAAGTTCATGTTGCACTTAATTATTGCAGACACAGATACTCCCATAATGTAAAGACTGAAAGCACATTTTATAGCAGACAGGTAGATATGGGCTTGATCTCAGGCCTTTTGCAGGTTGGTTGGATGACACTTTAGACCACACAGGTGACTAAAGGTGACTCTAAAAACAGATGTGCACAAAATGGAAGAGGAGGACTGCGTGGCTGCTATGTTTTGTCTCCAGGTGCATAATCAATTGAATTCTTTGGGGAATATGCAGCACTAAACACGATACCAACTGACATGATAACAGCCTTAAGATGGATTCAGCTTTATTACCTGACCTTGAGGGCCTGTCCTAAAGAAAGCTATCTAGTTTTATGACCTTCATTATTAAATGTTTGTGCTTACATGTTGCATATTCCTAAT
This sequence comes from Scomberomorus guttatus, assembly GCA_038419695.1. Lineage (NCBI taxonomy): Eukaryota > Metazoa > Chordata > Actinopteri > Scombriformes > Scombridae > Scomberomorus > Scomberomorus guttatus. The sequence continues at coordinate 12,303,341 of CM076450.1, forward strand.
TAATATTCATTCAGGTTACGACACAGCAAATTTGTGGTGAGATAATATTCCAGCATGAACTGTACACACTGTGCAGAGTGCAGGGAATGGGAGTTAGAAGGGGCCCAGCAGCAAAAATATTCTCCTGGGGTCCCCTGGCAGGTTAATCTGAGCCTGTTTATGGGACATTTTAGGAAGCAACAGAACAACATGTGTTGAAAAGGCTAATAAGTCTTTAAACTCTCCCATTAAAGAAGTAAAAGTTTTTCCAAATAACAAACCATGGGTCTCTAAAGAATTAAAAGGGCTTATATATCAAAGGAAAGCTGCTTTTAATGGCGTCGATGAAATAAAGGTGAGAGAAATGAATAAAGAGTTAAAGGCTGAAATCAAGAAAGCAAAAATTAAATATAAGGACAAGATGGAGGCTAAGTTTAGAAGTAACAACCCAAGAGCCGCCTAGAATGTCATGAAACTACTGACAGGATGCCGTGATAAGGGGAGGAAGGGAGTCAAGCTTTGATGGCTTTAACTTTAATATACAACCAGCTGACAGTTTAAGTGAGTTCTGAGGTTTGAAAAATATGATTTCCAAAGAAAAACAGATGATTTAAAGAACAAGACTAAGTCTAGCCAAGCAGTTACCACTGATGTTGACACTGTTGTAAAACTGTTCAGGCACTGTTTTTTTTTTTTTTTTTTTGCTGTTTTTTTTACTTCATTTTGCATTTTACTTTTCATTTTGACGTGATCTCATGTTGTTTGTTGCATGATGTGATTATGTTTTTTTTTATGATGAATGTGTTTTTTTATATACCTGGCAGCAACCAAATTTCCCCTGCTGGGATAATAAAGTTTGACTTGACTCATTTAAAATAATGTCTTTTTCAAGGGGAAAGTTCTGTTTTTGCAGAAAATGGGGGACATGGAATTCACATTATTCGGTGCTGTTTGTTGCATTTACTGTAGTGTAAATCCTCACTCTAACATGTGTGTGCATTGTTGCAGTGTGATGTGCCCATCCACCTGCAAGAGCATGACTATTGGAGCAGAAGAAGAGTCTCTTCACCCCGGACAGAGAATCCAAGGAGGCCTGGAGCCTGCAAGTGTCCCTCCTGTAGGGACGACCAGGTTAGACATCCGATTGTCATATTTTGGATAAAAAAAAGTTTGAGACCTGAGTTCATTTTTATTGTCCTTGAATTGAAATTTCTCTCGCAGTCAGAAAAGCTATACCTCTAAAAATCTTGTAAAATGGACAGAATCTGTGAAGGGTCTTTTTAAAAAATGACTCCTCTGCAGCGCATTTAATGCAGATTTTTCTTTTGTAAGATTGTAAAAGTATGTTGTTAAGTAAGATGTTTACTGACTAATCTTGTGTGTTGCTGACCTTCCCAAAATACCAGCACTCTGCTACGACAGCAAACCTCCCCCAGAAGAGGAAGCAGATTTTTGTGGCCTATCTTTCCAAACCTCCTCCTCCTGAACCTCTGGAGGTGCTGAATTTGGTTCCCAATCCTTGACTCTCCAGCCCAGTTGCTGAGCATCCAGAGTTATTCCCAATCCCCAAATCCTCAATTGCTGAAGATTTTTCTCTTGTGAGATTGTGAAAGTATGTTGTTAAGTAAGATGTTTACTGACATCCACTTGTGTGTCGCTGACCTTCCGCAGCTGCCGAATTTAAAAACAAAACACCGGCGCTCTGCTTCAACAGCAAACCTCCCCCCAGAAGAGGAAGTGGTCCTCTGTGGCCCGTCCTTCCAAACCTTCTGCTGATCTTCCAGGTTTGTTGTCCCAAGGCATCGGTCCACCATCCCACCTGCTGACCTCCCAGTGGTCTCGAATGTGGCCCCCTGCAGCCCCCCTGCCCTCCACAGCTCCACCTGATAGCCCTCTGAAGATACACAACCGCTCCGTGGAAGAGTAGCAGCAAATCCACCATTAAGTGGTAGATGATATGCTGAGATACGTTATATAACCCTTTCAACCAAATCATTATCAACATCGCTTAAACATCACTACATTTTTCCTACATTTTACATTTTCCATACAGTTTAGAGCTCGGACGTCATATCAAGCAAAAGCTGTGGGAGAGAGACTGGATCGTCCCTCAAATACGACATCAGCCAATGAGGATGGACCTGCACATGTTGACGTATCATACGGGGTTGGAGTCCATCCTCCCCTTCATGATATTGATACATTGGGAGAGCCAAAGCCTGGGGAGCCACAAACAAAGAGCTAAGTAACACTGCAAACAGTGATGATAGTTATATAATATTAAATCTGTAAAGAGTATTGCAGTTTTGTGTCATTTTAATAAGTGCCACAACTCAAAGCACTCACATAGTTAAAGCAAAAGCAACATTGAATCAGAATGATGTTTTTAATGGTCTTTCAATCAGTAAATGCAGCTTCTTTCAGCAAACTCTTTATTCCAGCCTTGAGCCACGACCTCCACCTAAATCACCTGCTAGAATGCAAACCTCTGCAAACCTTCCATCCTCCACTTACAGCATCCTCCATCCACTTTCAGTCGCCTCTACCATCCAAACCAAACATCCTGCCTGACAGATCTCAACCTACTGTACAGCCACCACCACCAACCGCCTCTTACAGCCAGCTAAGCACTAAAGTAACGAGTTTAGATGTGTAGCTGGCACCATCTGCTGCCTGAGCCTCCACCTGCAGCCCCGTGCTTCACCTAAAATCTCTTCCAACCACACTCCACCAACTTTACTGCCTCTAACCTGCAGATTCTGGCAGACAGCTGTAGCCCCAGCCTCCACCTACAGCCTCTGCCAGGAACCTGCGGTCGCCGCCTTCACCTGCAGATTCTGGCAGACAGCTGTAGCCTGAGCCTCCACCTACAGCCTCTACTGGCAGCCAGAAGACTTCGCCTCCACTTGAAGATTCGACTAGATAGCCTCTACTTGGCAGGTGAAGACCTCACTCTACCTACCTAACCATTGCCACCCCCCACCTATTACTTTTTCTAGCAAGCTACAAATCCAGTCTGCCTCCCGCTTACAGTAGCCCCATCCTCCACCTACGGCCTTTGGCAGCCACCATTTGCTCCTTTCTGCAGACTTCAACCAGATGACAACCTGAAGTAGCTCCAACTCTCGCCTACAGTCTTTGGCTCCCAACTTAAGGCAAGCTGCATCCCCAGCTGTATCACTATGTATAAAGGGTTACTAGTTGCAATATTCAATGAAGACTAGCACCAGGTAGCTTTGCTTTTCCCAGACTTTCTTAGGCCATATCTCCCTTGGAGTTCACACTCAAGAAGATCAGCCATGTGTTTGACAAGGCCATGTTCTACAACCTAGTGATTGCCAATATACCCCCACCGAAATGAGGGTGTCTCCAGAGTATTGAGACAAAGATGTTGATACAAAGGAAAGCAGGTGGTAAGGCTGGGATTAATGTACAAATTTGCTTTTCCCCGACAACTAGAAGTCTTTTTTAGTTACCTTTTCATCTCTCCATTTTAACTATCCTATTGCCGTGTCAAGACCTAAGTCAGGGGCCAGGGGCACACTCAGTATGATAAACACAACCTTTCAGATAATATGCAAAAACATCACTGTGTAATAATAATGTGCCTAGGATGATAAATGAAAGCTTCCTATCTGTTTGAATGTACACCATCTTCTTCTTTTCACAGGTATTTCTATGTGTTGTGTGAAGGAAAGACACACAACCATCAGTATTACCTTTCTGGAAAATGGGACTGTATTACTGGACTTCATCTACCAGAAAGAGTTCTTCTTCCTCCCACACAGACACACGGCACTCAAGGTATAGTAATCAGTGTGATGCTCAGAAATATGAGATATTTGGCAGTGTCTCAGTGTCTATCCATGTATTTCCACTGAATCTGATTCATCGTCTACTCTTCTACTTACAATATAAGAAAAAACTGTCCTGAATCTATCTCTCTAATGATATAAAATTATCTTGAGTGTTGGGTGAAATGTTGGAATATTTGTTGATTTTTTCCTTCCACAAAGGGTCATAAAGAGGAAACCTTTTATACTGTTTCAATTGTTTTGAAACAAAGAATATGAATTTTGTTCCTCATGAATTTTTATTTTTGGATTCTAAAATGGATGTGTGATTGTGAATGTATTCTATTGACTTCTCATTAACTTGTTAAATAAGCCGTACAGAGCATATTAATACCTCTATTATCCCTTCCTCCTCCAGAAAGCTACAGTATATCCTGAGCCGTGTCAAGTTATTGTGGATGTGTCCATTTCTAGTGTCTTCACCCTGAACAGCAGCAGTGCCTCCTCATGTGTTTCTTCTTCACTTTATTCCTCCTCCACATCCTCCACATCCTCCACATCCACCACCAACTCCTGCTGTCGTGCTTTACATTTCCAACCATGCTCCCTTAAAAAGACTGCCAGTTAACTTGCGATGTTACCATCACTTGTATTTGTTCTAAGGCCTTTGCACTGTTGCTCAATAAAGTCCATTGGTCTCTCAGTCATCAGATGAATCATGTGAGTTCACAAGAATTTTCATAAAACAGACATTTTGATATTTGAGATCTTAAAGAATATTATATCTAAGCAGCAGCAGCTATCTGTACTTCAATGAGCAATGCTCCAATGAGTAATGCTAAAAGTGATCAAGAAGCTATTGTGATGATATGTTTAAACCTACAGGGACTCCTGTACTCCACTTTAAAAAACGCCAACCTTTATTCTTTCACATAAAGAAAGATTGCTAATTGTTAGCTTAGCTTAGGCAGTGTAGAGCCCCACTTAATTAATTTATGCTGCATAAGTACTGCAGACACAAGTCTTTTCAGTGTGACATAGTAGAGACAAACAAACAGATATTTTGACTTTGACATTTAATTTAAGTGCACTAGCAAGCCATGCTAACCAGCTAGCATTAAAAATACCAAGGCCTTGGAGCCACTAAAGCTAAATGGTCTGCAGCCATGTTTTGGAAACTTGTCCATGCCTTTATCTCCTCAAGACTGGACTACTGCAATGTGCTCTTCACAGATCCCTGGCAGAAGCATCGAGAAGCTCCAGTACATTCAGAACATCGCTGCCAGGACCCTGATAAGAGTGCAAAAACACAAACTTATAACACCAACTCTGTTTTTATTGCAAGTACTGCTGCTCACATACAAATCCAGACATGTGCCTCCCTACCTACAGAAACCAATCACACCACAAACCTCCACCCGCACCCTCAGATCTGCCAGCAGCATGCTCCTCTGGGTCCCTCAGTACTAAGCTCCGCACCATAGGGGATCAAGCCTTCTGCTCTGCTGCAAAACGCTTGTTGAACAGCCTTCCTAACCATCTGAGGGCAGCACAGACCCTAGACTCTCTTTAAAAAAGACATAAAGACCTTTCTATTCAGGAAGGTTTTTTCATCTTTTTCATCTTAGCTCTTATTATTATTATTATTATTATTATTTCCTTTATGTTGTTCTATGTTATTACTACTGTAGCACTTTGAATCTCACTATGAAGGAAAAGTGTGTTACAAATTTATAATTAAGTGTTACTCCTGTGCTTTTCTGCCTTTGACAAGACAAAAAGCCTGCTGTGAAAAAGCAAACCTGGTGATATCAGACAGCCGGGGACCCTTGACTGGTAATAGTATCTTTATGTGTCATCTGTTAAGATGTTGTATGACTGTACGTTTATGCCACTTAGGGCTGCAATATGATTGTTGGCCACGTGGGGGCAGCGGAAGAAGCTGAAGGCACAATATGGACATGCCAGCTAACTGTTTCTGGCTGCCTGCTGAAAGTAAATCCAATATCCTCTCTCCTTAGCTCTGTTAGTTTACACCGACTCCTGAGGGAAATATGTTAGTCAGTTTGCAGGTAGCATGGTGGGTCTGCCGCAGCTGTAGTGCGTCAGAGAGGTGCCCCTTTCTCACCCTCACCCCTGCCCTCACAGACCCTATAAACGCCAGTGACACGAAAGGTTAGCTTAATTTTTGCTTTGGACTCCCACGTTGTAAATTGTTCGTAACCCTCCCAGAAACCAAGAAAAGAACAACCGAGTGATAAACACATTAACTTTGTACTTTTCTTTTCCTGGCTCAGGCTACCACAGAGCTTCACGCCTCCTTCTGCACAGCGCTCACAAGTCCGCTATGGCAACAGGGGGAAAAAGAGACGAAAAAAAGGAAAAGATTTGACAACATGGCGCACTTTCCTTGAGAAAAGTTTCTCCTGGACGCCACACAGCTCTGTCTTTGTGGATTTTCCTCGCAGTTTGTCGACACTTGCACCGCAGCGTGGACTTTTTGGTTACATTTTGAACACCTCTCGATGCGTAAACAGTCGATTAAAGGTCAACAAGGAGTGTGATGGGATGAGAGAGATAACCCGTCGCACAAACCAAAGCAGTCAGACAGGATGGAGAAGCAAGCGACTCTGAAAGAAAAGGTAAATAGACTTAAAAAAAAAACCCAACTAATTTAGACGCTGTCGTGTTGGCTGCCGTTTTTTTTTTTTGCAGTTGTTGGCATTTTGTTGCTCCATGAATAACACGTTTTACTTCGCGTCCTGGACAGGAAATACCAAATGACCATTCCTGCGAAAACCTCATAAAAGACGTCTATCGATTTTCCAGTCATGCATACTGTACTGTGCTACACAGTGGATGTGTGGGCTCTGCTGGCGCCGACAATAGCCAACATAGATGTGATTTAAATGTCAATGGGAAATCATACAGATTGCAAAATAGGCTGTAAACCCCAAACCACACGTATTTTGTCATTGCATGAACAGGAGAACTTGCCAAGATCCTACAGTGGCAATAGGTTTGTGTGTATTGCCATAGCCAAATCCACATCATTTCCCAACAACAACAAAAAAAAAACTGTAAATGTATGTAGTCCAGACTATATTTAGCTTTGGAGAGTAATCTCTGTCTCTCTGTCTCCTTATGATAAAGTTGCTAGGGTGTCCTCTGTATTTGTCTAGGCTCTCATGATCTCTCCACCCTTCCTGCCCCAGTGCTGCCCACATACAGGACAGTAAGCAGCCCCCCAATATGCTGCAGCAGAAGACACGAGCACACACAACTTCCTGGAAATCACGTTGATTAGTTCCTCTTCTGTGCATGGCCCTGCTAATCAGTGAAATCAGCGGGTGGAGTGTTTGTTTGAAGGGGAAAAACCTGCATGCTTTTGGGCCCTGGAAGCACTAATCTATAATAGATGCTTCTCCAGGCATTTCTTTGTGAGCAAGCCTTTGAATGTCAGTGTGCGTGACAATGCTGTCAGCTGTGGTGTGGACGTCACTCCCTCAGCCTGTTTGTGTATTTCTGAGAGGTGAGTTGCCTCCCCGTTGGATTTACTGCAACAAATTCAGCAGTAAACGATTGTTTAATCCCCCCCGAAGCACACGTCCCACTGGTTTAGCCTGCGTCTTTATGAGTTTGCGGTATATTTGATCTTTTAACAATCAACAGGACTCGCATTGTCTATTCTAGCTACAGTATAACACTGTGAAAGGTTTCAAAGTTAGGCCAAAGTGATGCAGGAGAGCGATTCTTATGGGATAATGGGATTATTAATGATTATCACACAGGAGAAGAACAAATAAATGTGGCACAGATGAAGGTCAAAGCTCGGAAGAAAGCAACTGATCGGTGCTGCATTGTAACTTAATGTTGAATCTACTTGATACCCAAAGCCCGCATGTCTGCTGTTTCTACTCCCCGGGCCTCTGGAAGTAATTACCAAGCCTGCCCTATCCCAGAATGCAGTCCGAGGAGGAGGTGTGGTGAGAAAGAGGTATAATGGAAGCTCGCCCAAAAAACATGCAACCAGAGATGAATTTCACAACCAATTTATTGGTTGGATGCAGTTAAGGCTTAAGTCAATATGATAATTGGTCTTGCGTACAAATGGTTTGCCTGCCAGCTGCATCAAAATTCGAACAAGTTGAATATGAATGGGAACAATAATGGATTAAATCCCAAATTAATGCAGCTGACCTTGCTCTAAGGTATTATCTTGTTGTGGGAGGAGAAATATCAGTTTAATGAAGATGTCTCTTTAATGAGGACGTGCAGGTCTCTCAGAGGTCAAAAGACTGAGCAACATCAGTATCACTTGGGTCCTCGTTTGAAAAGAAATCTTTATTTTAGACTAAAGGTTTGCAATTAATTGTATGTCATGCCACAATATACTTCAAAAGATAAGTATATTCATTTCATCATTTTTTCTAATATTACATTATTTCCAGGGGACTACTTATGCTGTGTCTCATTTTACTAATCTGTAACTTTGTGGGTTTTTTTTTTTATTTGAGCAAAGTTAAAATAGCTAGAGATATAAACTTTCATCCAGTTACATAAGACCAAAACATTCAGTACCAGTCAAAAGTTTGGACACAGCTTCCCATTCCCTAGAATGATGAAGTGTGTCCCAACTTTTGACTGGTACTATATGGCTCATATCCTCTCTGTTTTTATAGCTCTTTTTCATAGCAGGCACTGATTTTGACTCGTCATCACAGGAACAACACAGGTGGGAAAAATAACATCAACGATGGCTCAGTTAAGTTCATACCACTAAGCCAGCATGCACAATACCTGAGGCAGGTAAAACTAAATAGAATTCAGCCATTATTAATGTTATTAATTACACCTGTGCTTTTCCTGCTATGACATGTCAAAATTTCTGCCATGAAAAATGGTCAGCTTAATTATAGAAACACCCTGCTTCACATTCACGCATTAATATTACTTTATACTTTAGCTGCATGCTCTAACAACTGTATATTCTGGTGCCGTTGGCCAACGAGTAGCTCCACTGCAGCAGTTCAGTATGGACTACCTTGCTCAAGGGCTTCAGTCAGACTGATTATAGCTCTTACACTTCTCTCTGTCCATTTTTTCCAGTTTTCAATCTTCGGTGCCCGGACAGTGGGCAGACCTATCCGGTGTGTTTCTGGAGACGATGGGGCCAGGTATGGTCTCAGCAAAGCTGAGTTCATGGAGAAAGTACAGCAGAGCAATGAGGCGTGTCAGCGGGGTGACTTTCAGGCAGCTGTTCATTTGTACGGCGATGCCTTGCAAGCTGACCCACAGAACTGCATCCTGTATAGTAACCGCTCAGCAGCCCTCCTCAAACTGGGACATTACCAGGCAGCTCTGGAGGATGCTGAGAAAGCTTGTGAGCTTAATCCCAAATGGCCCAAGGTAAGTGTGCCTCAACAGCTTAAACTATAGATACGCTAGAATTGCGGATCCCATTTTGCAACAGTGGAAAAACATGAGGGAAGAGTCTTGAGTTTTTCACGCTGTGTATAATTTAAAATAGAAATTATTGACTTTTCTCAAGTGTCATTGCAAAGAATCGTAAACCTCCAACATAAATCCAATTTGGGGGCTCTGATGTCCATGTCATTGCCAATTTGAACTTTGATAATTAGAACTTAGCTGCATTGATTGAAATACAGACATGCTGTATATAATAATAGTAAAACAAAGTTCACAATTGAATATGTAGGAGGCTTTTTGTAAATATGTTTCTGACAACAGGGGGATTTTGGCAGTATATTAAATAAATCTTAGTAGTACTAATTATTTCATGAGTGTAGCAGTAGATCATTAGTCTGCAGCTGTAATGTATATCTAAGTATTCCAAATTCCTCTCACATTTTCATTCCTCCGTGGTTTTCTTGTGGCTGCTGATCAATACAAAGTTTTCTGAGGTCTTGTCTTTGATCTTGTCCAGGCCACGTGGACTAACCTGCGATAGATTTCACATTACTCAGCCACAGAGATCACTGGGAGACCAATTCCTCTCAGTGATAGAAATGCATTGATTTCATGATTTAGCACGGGGAGATACTTTTTTTTTCTTTCGAGAGAGAGATTGATGATAATGTGGTAGAGTGGTATTGATGAAAATTTGTCGCTACCAATGATGCATCAGAGGCCACTTCTTCTTTGATCTGAGGTCGTGCATCTTCGGATGCTCAGGTAGGTTTCTTTTTTCTGTGACAAAATGTGTCATTGCAGCGAGGACTGAGATTGTCACTTTTTTATTATATATAACGCAATGTTTGTGTGCCTGCTGCATTGTCCTATGATTCAAAGATATATTATGATGGATTTTTCTAAAGTAAATTACGAAGTATGATGACACGAGTGAGTGATGAATGAAGACCTGCCACAAGTGCATTCATTGTTGCAACTAATGTTTACTACAGTTCTTTATTTTTGTCTTGGTATGAATCTAAATGGAGGTGTGCTTGTTATTTTAGATGTATTACAGTCTGTATGCTTTTGCTCGTGTCATTTGATATTACCAGTTCTATAACAATAGTCTCCCCTCCCCATGTTGTCACTTCTCTGTCTGTAGCATCTGAGCTTTAACATTGAGTACATCTTGTTCATTTGCGAGAGATTTCACTGAGGCCAGTGAGGCCAAACTGTAATTGAAAGTCACTGCCAAAATCATTTTCCTTTCTCTTCTTTATATGCTATCCAAGTAAAATAAACTGTTTGTGGTCTGACTGGGGGATGGTTGGCTTAATCTAGGCAGTGTAGCCGTGCTTATTCTTGGATCCTTGGACACTTCCTGACGGGCAGACCCCAGGTGGTGAGGGTAGGCGGACACACCTCTTCTACCCTCATCCTTAACACCGGAGCACCTCAGGGCTGCGTTTTGAGCCCCCTGCTGTACTCCCCTGTACTAACAAGACTGTGTAGCCACTTTCGACTCCAACGCCATCATCAAGTTTGCTGACGACGCAGCTGTGGTGGGCCTGATCACAGATGACAATAAAAAGGCCTACGTGAAGGAAGTAGAGGACCTGACCCGCTGGTGTCAGGACAACAACCTACTCCTGAACGTCAGCAAGACTAAGGAGCCGATAGTGGACTTTGGTAAGAAACGGAAGGAACTACGCAAACCCTTAATATCAACATGTCCTCGGTGGAGAGGGTGGACAGCTTCAAGTACCTTAGTGTCAACATTACCGAGGTGCTGACCTGGGCGCTGCATACTGACTCAGTGGTGAGAAAAGCAAGGCAGAGACTGTTTCACCTCAGATGTTTGAGGAAATACAGAGGAATTTCTACTCCTGCTCCATCAACAGCGTCCTGACATCACTGCCTGGTACAGAAACAGCACCGAACAGGACCGCAAGGCCCTGCAAAGAGTGGTTCATTTGGCACAACGTACAATAGGTGGTGCTCTACCCTGCCTAAAGGATATTTACACCAGGCACTGCAAGAATAAGGCTAGGAGAATCATTAAAGATCCCAACCACCCAGATAACGGCCTTTTCCCCCTGCTGTGGTTGGGAAGAAGGTACCGGTTACACCAGGCCAGCACTGAGAGGCTCAGGAAGAGCTTCTACCCTCAGGCTACTAGGATCCTAAATGAGGTCACTGCCTAAGACCGCCCCCCTCCCCCTCCAGTCATACACATATATTTATTACTATTCCTATTCTATTTAAACTCTTTTTAATGCACAAATTGAAGGAACTGGTGGGATTACATTTCACTGTGATTGTATCTTATATGATAATGTGACAAATACACTTGATTGATTGATTGGTTTACTGCCTGACAGCTTTGACTCTCATGCTGAAGTTTGTGTTAGCGGACTCGATGTATAGCCCGACCTTTGTGTTTTTACATTTGTAGCATAAGGCAGAGGGATTAATATGTCTGCAGTGTCACTGACAATTAAAACAGAGGGGCTTATGCTTTAAATTAGTTTTCTTGAACCACCACTAGGGGTCAGTCTTGTCAAACAGGAAGGCTGCTGTGGTTTCAAGGAAAGCTGAATGTTCATCATGACTGGCTTTTATTTCAGATGCAGAAATGTATTTAAACCTCTATCAGCACAGCCACCTTTTATGGGAAGTGGCTCTCCTACGTGATGAATGTGCAGGTGAAGGCCAAGGTCACAACAAATCCATCCTCCAATTTTTTTTCTCTCACATGTCAGAAAAATCACATCAAACTTAAAATAAATTCTGATCTTGCCATCAGAATTGATCCTTTTCTATCAGTGTGCTACAGTATGCAGTAGTATGCATTATATAACAGTGAACAGTGACATGTATTACAACTCCTGTATTCAGTTAGTGCTCCTTCAAAGAATTGATTAGCAACGGTGGTCGTGACAGTTATAGCGATGGCCTCTGGGAAAGAGAGGTTTGGCATTGTACAGTCCATCTGCTATGGCTGGATGTTTGATGAGGGAACTGGGATTAAATCACAGGAGTGTTCTGGCATTTAGATCCTGCGCGAGTACATAATATCATCAATCATACCTCCCTATGACCGCACTTCTGGATTGGCCCGTCAAACAGTGACAGGCGTGGTTTTGCTGCCCCAAGCACCAGTGAGCAGCCCACCCTCCTGAAGCCCACAGCCAGCCTGTGAAGGAACCCCCTGTCTAATCTGTCAGCTTTCCCTGCTGTAAGTGCCAGGAAACACATTCTGAAAGAAGAAAGAAAATGTGTGGTTTAATGACCCAAGACAGCTTTGGGCCCTTTGTACCTCACCCTTTTACTGAATATAAAAAGCTTAAATGAGAGCAAAATAGGGTGTCATTTCATAGACAATGGGCACACTTGTGTGTGTCTGTTCACATTTTGTCTCAAAATGTCTGTGTGGGAGGGCAACTGGGACAAAATGTGTGGTGTATAATCAAGTTGCCTATGCTTGAATAGTTTTTAATTGGAATAGAAATTATACAATATCAAACTCTCTGTATCAAACTTTAGCTAACACTTTTTGATGGACACATGTCTGCGTGCACTAATGCACATTTTAAGCTTTTATTGTCAGTGAGTATTTTGTAATTCTGTGTTCACCCGTCACAGCCGCAAGTGCTTTTTAGGTGTATACGAGTGACTGAGAGGACACTACATTACATTTTCTACATGTATTCTCTGCCTATTCTGCTCCTCCATCTGGTCCCTCCCTCTCAACACTGCTGTTCCAGTGACATCTTAAACAAACCTCTCTGCTATCACTCCAGTTCTCCAGCTTGAGAGCTGACAGGAGAGCTCCCAGGGAACCAAAAGACGACTGGCACCGCAGTGCCAGGGGAAGCATCTCTATCATTTGCATATCTTCTGATTATAGGTTATGATGGTGCCTATCAAGTGTATTCTGTCTCTTCAAGTGTTTATTGCCAAAGTTGCCTCTGACACCCACTCATAATGATGGTGAAAACCCATCAAGCCTCGTTTTCCCAGATGAGGCAGTAACGTTATTTTTTTTTATTATTCAAGTGCATACCATCGCTTGCATTCATATTTCTTTTTCATCAACATAAAAATGTCCATTTACATCCCAGTGGAGGGGCCTTTGGTTTAACTGAGACAATGAGTGTTTGCATTGGAAAAGGTCATGGTGTGTGGAGTGCTGAAAGGGGACTTTAATTACAGCAACAGCATATCCAGTAATTGTGTAAGGAGTGGATGCTGACACCCCAATGAGACATGAGGCTTCTTTCTCCTGCAGTGCTGGGTGATGACACTGGCTTTTGCTGTTACTGTTCAGCGCATGGAATAGGAAGAAAAAGATTGTCTGTGTGATTTGAAGACCATCATCTCTCGCCACTCGTAAGCGGCGCTCTGCTTTTCATGTGGATGAAAACCACTGGGGTGTAATGCTCCCCTGTTGGTATGACAGTCCGTTAAACCAGCTCTCATCTGATCTCTGTGTGTGTAAAGAATAAAGAACCGGGCTTTTGATCTCATGTGGAGAGTGGTTATAGCCCTTGTACCTTTCTTCTTGCTTTCATTTGCACCATCTGAAATATTTATCTCATAATATCTCGGTGACCTGTTCTATTTTGATACCTGCTGAATAGTGAACCTCGCAGTGGAGCTGCAGTAAGTGGGCTAAAATATGTGGGTGTTTTGATTTATAGAACAAAGAACATGAAGTAGATGGCCTATTTGATTTAATGCAGTATGATAGCACTGAGAGCTATACAATCATTTGTGTGTATTTGGTGTAGAGTTTGTCTTCTTTTACATTGTTTGCTTTGAAATTGCCAAATATATTGGCAGCCATCCTACTGAGTAGCTTTTCAGAGCAAAACATTCAAGCTACCCAAATATTTTTCCTTTTCTGTCTTCCTTTTTCTGTCCTGTGCAGCCACAAGACCACCACCATCTGGCAATGAGCTTCCTCACCAGCTATTTTAACAAATTCAAATAGAAAGATAAAATATACATTAGATTATACTACATGATAATTCTATTATATGCGCTATGTTGGGACCATGTTATGTATCAATGTATATTCATAATGTAACTTGATACATATTTATGATTAGCCTGATTTGGTTTTGAAAGAACTGAATGCAACCTGCATACCTGCCCGTAGTTAGGAATAGTTATAAAATATGAATGCCTCTAGTTAGTCATGAGAATACCTTCATAGACTGCAGAGACTCATTATAAGAGAGAAAGTTGCTCACCACCTACAGGAGGCATTCTCGAAATCAGATGCAGTGCTTCTCCCCTTACCGTGCTTCCAATCACTGGGTTACGGTGAAAAATGGGACACAGGAGCTTGTATGCAACTATACCTCACAAGTTCCTGCTAGACAGACCGGCCGTATCTCATGATTGTAACTGTCAGATTTAATTACTGATGACTTGACGTTTTTCGGAGGATCCCAGACATTTAAATTGGAGTGGTGAGCCTGATGTAGAGTAGGTTTCATACACGTGGAAAGCCAGAAAAAATGTGTGAATTGCAAAACGCAAATGACTTCCCTGAAATTGTAGCGTAGGATTGAGCTGGATGGAGGAAAAGTCTCAGTGTTCAGTCCTTTGACTGATGCAGTCCTTTTATTAGATTCTCCCCATGTGGGTATTGATGCAGCTGATTAAAGCAACTTTAATTTGATTTAAATTGTCTTGAAAACACCACAGTACCCAAAGGTTGGTTCATGCCTTCAGTTTTAGTTATTTTTAATCTCAATGTTCATGATCATTGACATAGAGTTATTATGACAATACGCATCCCCTGCTGTCCCTCTTCAGAAGATGTGGGCTTTGGGTTAAAATAAGGTCTTCCCGCCAGTTTCCCCTTCTCCCCCTGCTCCATGTGCTGTTTTCCACCGTAGCTTCAGTGCTCACCATGGAGAGAGTAGAGTCATGAACCACTAATAAGAGGGTTCCGTTTTGCTTCTACCCAGCCGAGGCTTGAACTAATGAACAAATCAAATGAATGGCATGTAATTATAGGCCAGAGAGAGCGGGACGGACAGAGGGTTGGCGCTAGCGGGCACAAACCTGAAATTATTTGTCTGGAAAATCTGTGAAATGAGCGGGAGCAGTTAAATTCTGACTTTTTCCTTTAGAAGGCCTTGTGGCTAGGCAGCGCTGCACATATGCACGAGCTATGATGGAGGGAAAGTGACCACACACACACACACACACACACACACACACACACACACAAAAAGTCTGCTGTTTTGATTTCAGCAGCACTTCTTTGGCAGCTGTGTCACTCCTTACGCAAATGAGATGTAACTAATCCGGTGCCTCAGTTGTCTGTTTGGTTAGCAGTTGCTGCTCTTTTCTCAGTCGGTATCCACAACAACCATTTTTGCTTCATCGTGGACACAACATTCTAATGAAAGACTCGTTTTTCTTCCTACCCTGTTTGATTAGTGTTTTGTATTATATGTGATAGTAAAAATGCAACATACATTTATCTGAGCATTGTTATGAACCTGATAGATGCGATTTGCATCAAAAATTATACCCCTTTTTTCAGTGTAATACCACACTCAGAATTGAAAACATGCTGTTAGAATCAGCTCATATTTTTTTACTATGCAACTCTATTTTCAGTCTACTAACTCAGTATACTGTTGATGTCTTCAGTGTTTTTTCCTCTTTTTTTTTTTTTCTTACAATTTGGAATGGCTGATTCCAAATCCCACTTACCCAGGTCGCTGTGGTGGTGGCCAAGTGGTTTTCCTCTCTGCCACCCAGGCGCCCCACCAAATTGCAGCGTTTAGTAAAATTTAATCTGCTTTCAAGAAACACCAGACGCACACACAACATAAAAAGAGGATGAAAATTGGCCTATCTTTTCTGTTTCACACTAACCGTAAGATGTGTACAGTATATTTTCAATGTTTTGCTGAATCTCCTTTCAGTGTTGGATGATGTAATGTGGTTTGATGTGTGTGTGTGTGTGTGTGTGTGATGACCTTCTTCTCACCCCACAGCTGTCTGTCTCTAGACTGTCCCGGGGGCATGCATGAGTCAGAGCTGGGAGCTGATGTCACCCTGATAATAATCCATCAACACCCTATCAACACCTACTGGCCAGCTCACACACACACACACATAATTTCAGGCCATCCTCTCTCAAAACATATCTAACGTCAATGTGTGTGTGTGTGTGTGTGTGTGTGTGAGCTGTGGGCTTATTTTTGTCTTGACTAATTTAGTCAATGTTGAACTTTTAGAGTGTTAGTTTAGGATAAATCTTTTTTCTTTTGTTATGCCATTTTGCAGATAAGCAATTTGGAAAATTAAACGCAGAGGTCTCTTTGTCCCAAAAGAAATAAAGCGTGTCAAAGCCTCAGTAAGCACCTCAAACAAGAATCTTTCAATCATGTTAAAGAATGTCTGCGACTTCAGGATGCTTTTTTCCCTCCGGATACATCAATTGATTACCAGCTTAATAGCTTTTTGCTTGCTATTACATGGCAACAAATGTCAAAAGACCCAGAGAAAGCAAGCTCATTGCCATGCTCGTGGCATAACAGCCTGCCGCTGATAGTGGATCAGCTTTACAAGCCTGAGGAAATGAGGAAAACAATTGCACCTTGCTCCTAGCACATAACCTCTTGGGTTATACAGATGCTCCTTTTAATGCCTCCGCGCCGGCGACAGCCGTGGTCGGAGGCATTATGTTTCCGGGTTGTCCGTCCGTCCTTTTCTGTCGTGAATGCGATATGTCAGGAACGCCTGGAGAGAATTTCTTCAAATTTGGCATAAACATCCACTTGGACTGAAGGATGAACTGATTAGATTTTGGTGGTCGAGGTCACTGTGACCTCACAAAACCTAACTCAAGACTTCATATGCTAATTTGACAAAGTTTCACACAAATGTCTAATAGGATAAAACGATGAAGTGATGACATTTTATATCCCAAAGGTCAACTTCACTGTGACATCAAACATTTTTCCAGCCATCATTCAACACCATATCTCAGGAACAGAAGGGGAGATTGTGACCATATTTCACATTAGGTTGGATACTGAATTGGTGACTAATCTTGGGTGCCCGCCTTGAAACTGTGCTGATTGTTTAGATCTTCTTTGCTGCTGGTTTGAAGATTTGTGTGAAGCATCCATGCTTTAGAATTTGTAGCTTCTTTGCAGCAACATCTTTGTCTTCTATCAGAATCAGCTTTATCGGCCAAGCATGAGAACACATACACGAAAAAAATACACTTAATACCTTTTTATTAAATTCCTTCAAAGTCTTCACTACAAATATCATATGAGTCTGGACAGACATGGATGTAACCTGCAACTTGACTGGTTGGCGGCTGCATACAAATGCGAGGCAGTATTTTTAGTTTTTCTTCCAGGGGTTCATCTCGCTGTCAGCCTCATATTGTGCTGGCCCCTCCCACACGGGAGCTTGGCAAAACTCGGCACGAGACCTGGATGTCTCCAGAATTAGCACAGCCTGGCTCTCCTGCAGGGAGGAAGTGCTCCCATTGGGGAAATGGCGTAGAGCAGAGAGCAACCTGCAAGAAGCCCATTAGTATACACTGCATAAGCATGGCAAGATGAATAACAGAGCTGAGAGGTTTTTTTTTCCACCATGATCTGCTTCCTGATCCTGTCATACTCACCTCTGAACTTTAGGTGACTAGCACACACTCATTTTTTCTTTTGTACCAGAGCCAGGAGCTGTGTCAGAATATTACAATGCAGATTAGATGCATAATATCGCAGATGTATTGTTACATGTACCTTTCACCTCTTTAAGGAGGTGCAAGGTTTGGTCTGTGCTCACGCCTAATGGAAAATGTTCCTCTTCTAACGTGTGGTGTGTTTCATGCAGCACCTATTAATGATGTAACCTCCTTCCCTGAATGAGTCATATGTCCTGGTTCCTCCCAGAGAAATAAATTGGTAGGGGTAAGGGTGCCACTAATTTTGTTTCCAGGCTGATTCTAGGCTGTTTCCGTGGCTGACCAGCATCTTTGGAAAGAAGAGTAGCAGTAGTTTGAGAAAATCAGCACCAAGTACTTGAGATAAATGAAAAAGGGGCCAAAGGGTTGAGTCTTGGTGTGTGGCACACATTTTTCTGAGTTACTTATCTGTTCATCTCCTTTTCTCAGCATCTATTTTTTGTTCTTGTCACGGTTTAACAATTTGCGAGTCTTCATCTGAATTGGAAAACAGCTAAAACATAAGAAATATCATTCTGTTATTCTTCATAAACCTGTTACCACATTGTATCGTAGATGACTTGATTACCTACATTATATACTGTACATGTGACCTGAATTAAGGCTGTAGTGTACCTCCACCCAAAATATAACTTTTTGAGTATCAAGCCCTTATAGGCTTGAAATATTATATAGCTGCAGTCTGCATGTTGCACAGCTGTTAAAAAATATATCAAAATATCTATACAGACTTTTCAGACCACTTCTCTTCTGTCCATCGGCATTCTCAGTATGTTCCAGTCATACTTTCACCAAAATATGGCTAAATACACAGATTTTAAGAAGTGCTATGATCCTCCTCAAAGCCCTGAATCTCTTAATGTAAGTAGCATATTTATGTCTTTAAAATACATTTACAAAACTTTCTTTCACATGTAAACTGCTTGAACTCTTCCTTTTTTTTTATTGGTGCATCACTACCTTTCACATGGCACTAAACCTACCAGTTGTTGATATGCATTGCCAGCTACAGTCACCAGAGACGTGCACTATGTTACCTCTATGCTAAAGATGCTCATGTGTGTTCTTGTGTGCATGCTGGCGAAGTATAATATACAATATGGGGAAAAACTCCACAACGTACTGCATCTTTAAGTGAAATAAGAGTGATAAGAACATTTTTTTTCTTACATTACAAATAGGAACATTACTTTGCAAATCACAGTATATGCACCAGTGTAAAATGTCAGCGCACATTAATAGGACGCATTTGTTCAATAATATGTCACTTAAAATCTGTCATTGTTTCATTCAGAAGTAATCAATTGATGTATCAGCAAAAAAACAAAGTCCTAATTGTCTATGTTGCTCATGTGGAACCAGAACATGAAATGTAATCAAGCTTTGGTTTAAGTATGACCTAATTTTGTCTGTTAAGTGAGTGCAGCGTGGTCACAATTTTTCTGTAATTACTGACTTAACAGGCATGTCGTATATGATTAATGATAGATGATTCCTAATAAATAATGGATGCTTGGAAGGAACTCTGGAACAAAGAATGCAATATGCACAATATTATGTTAGCTTGCTTCTGTGATTTTTGTCCCGTAGATTTGATGGTAAGTAGGACCATTTAATATTCAAATCCTACCCAGTGAAAGATGAATCTTCTTTTTCTGTCTGACTGTCTTGGTGTGTAATGGCCTCCAGCCTAATTCATTCTTATAAAGTGCTCCTTCTAGATCTCAGGGCTCGTTTTTAGGGAGCTAAATTACTCACTTGTGTCAGGTTATTACAATTAGCTGTTTGAATGCGTATACTGTCGTGTCTTACCTAGATACTTCCCTCTAATTCTTTCTCTCCGTAATGGGTTTTACAGGGAAATGCACCAGCAACAACAACAGCAGCAGCAAAATGGAAATGCCTGGGGAGATATATTAGCTGAAAAACCGGCGGAATGCAGGTGGTGTATTTATGTGTGCGAAGCTGACAAATGCCTTCTGTGGTTATGGATACAATCTCCGTATTTGACCAGAGGCTGAGCCGTTCCAGTCAGGCGTTAAAAATCACATACACATGTTCTCCAACAGAACTCGAGTATGTTGCTGTTTTAATGAGCAGAACGATCAAATATAGACTCTGCGCCCCTGAAAAATGCAAACCTCTGTTCAGTGGAACACTGAGCCATCTTTAGCCCTGATAATAGCTGCTACACATTGTAGCCTTGATTCAACAAGAAACCTGTAGTGTCCCTTGTTGCATCAGTTTGTGTTGAAGCTGACTTTGCAGACAGCGGTGCTTTGTGCTCATTTTTGTGGACATTTTATCCATGTTCATCTCAAAGGGGTTCAATGGGCTACAAACAGAGCTATCCTGCCTGGTCATCTGGTGGTATACCCTGTACAGGAGTGCAATGCATATCATTTTGGGAATATTCCACCATTGTGGTCATGTTTACTCTCTATTACTTCCAGCCTGAATCACCTGACGTCTCCCACATTCACCAGCCTCCTCCCACCTAGCAAATGTTTTGATGTGTCTTGTATTCTGGTCTTTTTATTGTACATATTCAAGATTGCTGCCTTTTTTTTAATTTCATTTTGGCAGCGCTCAAACTCGCTCTCCTCGAACCCATAATCAAGCCTTTTTCAAAGTCTAAGTTGAAGCCCATTTTTGTTAACCCATTGACATGCAAAGCAAGTGTGGAATTGGAGTTTCTGCTGTATGCACCTGTTTATGTAGTGATACATATGCAAATGGAAAAGTACCACATCTAGAGCGGGGGGCAGGGGTCACTTGACTTGTCTTCCTTTGTACAAGACTAAGTCGTTTTCCGACAGTAGGAGAAAAAACTGTGCAGTAACCCCTTAATATACACTTTGCCCCTTTTTGTCCCTTAAGTAGCTTTATAGTCTCTTCTTATTCCACACTGTCTAACACTGTCATATTTATTATAGACACTGACATGTTTTTATGGCTCCATCATTCCATCAAATGGAAATATTTTAGATGTCTTGTATACCACTGTACCCAAACTACTTTGGTATCTTTGGAAACTGTCAGTTTTCAACATTGTTGTTGCCTGCACAGCATGAATTTCTGTTGACTCACCCACCAATACATCAGTAACATTTTTGATCAATGCACATGTGATGTACTCCCTTTAACCATAATTCATTGTGATGGAAACATGGGGGGAGGAGAGGGGGAACCCTAGACTGCTCCAGCTTTGCCTCCTTCATATGCCTCATCTACTCCTTTGCACTATTATCTTCACAAAATTTGTAGTCCTCACTGACAATATCACAAAGGCTTTGCTTACGGGGTTGTTTTACCCGAAAAACAAAAAAAACCCAACATATTTTTTCCTTTACTTCTGATATCTTCAGCAAATCCAGATGCTAGGTTGGCAGGGTGTTCGTTTTATTTGCAAATGACATGAAGAAGGCGGCACAAACAATGCAAATGAGCTCACATTTTATCTACAGTAGTACGTTGGATTGTTAAGCTAATACTGAGACACAACAGTTCCTTGACCATAATGACTCTGTCCAAGCCTCAAGCTAACGATTGCCCAGTCACCCTGGGCAACCAGACTTTTACCGCTGCCAGCCACTTCATTTGGTCTGATTGCCGCTGTCGTTAAAAATCCTCTTTGTTCTTGTTGTTCAGTGTAGAATATGCCAACAGTCTCTAATCATCAATAATAGGCTATTTTCATGGAAGATAGTTCGCAGTGTCACAGCAGGAAAAGCAGAAGTGTAAATAATAAAATGAACTGCATCAGTTTTTCAGGTTCCTGATATTGTACATGCTGCCTCACTGTCGCACTGGAATGACTTGCTGGGACACTTGAATGGAACGGAGCCGTTGTTAATGTCATTAGTAACACCTGTGCTTTTCCAAAAATCTATCCATAAGGTGAGCTGGAAAATCGGGAGGCAGACGGCGCTACAGCAGGTGAACAATGTGTGCAGAAAATTTGCATGCAGAAAAAAATACAGCTGAAAGTCAAACATTTTAACGTTCACTACATTCCCCAAATACAAAGAACCCTGCTCATCGTCCTGGTTTACAGATCAAAAACAGCTCTACAGGAGGTAATTATACTGCACATTATTGTTAACCCTAATAATAATTACCTTGCAAATGAATAATCTTAAATTAGTATGCTAAAGTTTGTCTATCAATTTATATTACTTTGTTGAATTAGGGAGGCTGAGTCACTTGAGATTGATTTTATTTATACCTGTGTAAAAATAAAAAAAGTATAATTTTGACTAATGTAGTAATTAGTGATTTTGTTAATTCTCCTGTCTGCTTCGATACATTTAGATACCATAAGTTATTCATGGCTGAAAGAAATGAAAAGTTAAACATTACTAGCAGGGGAATAAACATTGAATTGTCTGCACATATCTAATTGTTACAGTAATTCCCCATATGACCATTAGAGCAGGTGGTGAGTCAACAGTCAACAGCCCAATGACAATCAGCAAATGTCATGTTACACTGATGCTATTTTACTTACAAAACCACGTTATGTCATTACTGCAATAATTGAAACAATTCATCCAGAGGAGGGGGAGGAGGATAATGATGCTGATGTGTGAACATCACTTATGTCCACCCGCAGCCAGACAGGTGGCATCCTGCAGGCGCAGCAGAGCATCAGAGCTTCATTAAAGCGAGACTCCACCCTAAATCTGTCGTTTGGGAATCAAACACTCAGAACGTCCATAGAAACCTCTAAAAGTGTTAGAGGTTTCACATGGACGGCATAGTTCACTTCTCCACTGCCACTGAAACTGTCATTCAAATCACTATTATGCTCACTAAGTTGTCTGTAACGACAAATGTGAGTTGTGTTGTTTTGTGATTCATAATAGTTTCAGACTTTCAAAGCTTCTTAGTTCTCTACAACTTTATTTATAGGACTGCAGGAATAAATGTGTCAAATTAAGCTCGGAGAATTGTT
Source organism: Scomberomorus guttatus (assembly GCA_038419695.1). Taxonomy (NCBI): domain Eukaryota; kingdom Metazoa; phylum Chordata; class Actinopteri; order Scombriformes; family Scombridae; genus Scomberomorus; species Scomberomorus guttatus. Next base: position 12,326,226 of record CM076450.1, read on the forward strand.
CCATCCATAATTGCGGTCTGGTGAGACCCAGAGTTTCTGTTTATTATTGATTAATGCTACCTAATTAGCGCTTGCCACTTAACTATGTTGGTTAAATGATGTAACTTTGTGAAAGACAATCTGAAAGCTGTAAAAAGAATATTATTAAAGAAACATGATTTGCTTGTTCAAGACTTCGTAGCTGCACAAAGACCTCCGCAGATGTAATTGGAGCAGTGCTTGTAGTTGCTTACATCATAGTCACAGATGCATTGACCAATCACATTTGGGATACGGTGGCGCATAGAAGCCTAGTCAGGGTTTTGACAAGGACTCTGTGCTGGCTGTGCTCTTGTAAAACAGCTCACAGACAACAGTTAGAGGCACTAAAGTCTTTACCCAGCAAAACAAACCACCTACCAGGTTATTAGGAAGATACCAGTGCAAAGCAGTTATTTTTAGAGCGGAGGTGAAGCAGTCTAATCAATCACTTTAATTGTGACTGTGCAGCAGTGTGAATTTTCTCCGCCGCTCTTCCTATCAAATGTTTCCAGAAAACATTGTTCTGCAACATTATTCCTCACTTGTTATTTGACACAAAAACCTCAGGTGACATGAAAGCAAGAAGCACTTTTTACACTTGTGATGTTTTCGTCTGTATTTGCATTTTCTGCTGTGTAACGCTTCTCCTCAATGCGTGGAGCTTTTTTTCTGGTTTGGTAAGATGTAGTGCGGGGGCTGTTTGGGGTCGAGTGAGCCGCATGAAATTCTCTCCACTGTTGCGTCAAAGAGCATGTGTGAAATGACCCGCATGAAAAATGAGGCCACAACCTTCATAGTACACAGAGCCCTGGGAAATTCATATCTAACAATGAGCTGAAAACAGGAAACTGGTTGGGAAGTTTGTCAACAAAGCTCGGAAGTGACCTCTCTCATTTGTCAGGGTCACAGTCGTAGCCACGATAATCAAAACACTGTTTTTGCTTCTTACTTGTTTGGGCTCAGATTGACCTAAACATTGACTATCATGGGTCACGTATCAGCATCTGACATCACACGGGCAGATTTTAGTGCTGTAAAGACGTATCTGCATATTCATAGAAGATATTATGAAGACTCATCTTGCTGTAAAAACATTGTACACTGATCCGTTTTTAAAGCTGACACGTTTTAATTACAAAGTTTATATCCAGTGAGCACGCTGGAATGTAAAAGTATTTATCCCATATTATCATAGTTTATGTCCCAGGCTTTCCAAAATTTGTTTACAGATACACAAACACTGAGTATCATAATGAAATATAAATGTATTGAGGATCAGAATGTTTCTAATTACTTCCACAGTTTTCATTGACTCATAAATAGAATAAATTACGAATTTACCCAAGGCATCGGCATGGTTATTTATGATACAGTCTCCTTTTCGATTTCATCTACATACTTCATGTAATTGCATATTTGCATCCGCAGCACCACCGCAGCTCTCTTTTCCCCGAGCAACACTTATGGCACAACACATTCATTCATGCCACATGGGATTTTACCCTTAGGAAGGCTGTGGTTATACAACATTACATTATTGGGGTGTGTTTTTGGAGCCATTCAGTTTTCATTTCAGGCAAAATGGGACAACAAATGTATTGCATATGTACTTTAGCATGCACTTTGATGCAGCACTACAATTATAAAAGCTAACGTGTCTAAGTGATAATGTGCATTTTATGTGATTTGATTTTTCTGTATTTCTGTTTGTGTTATTGTACACCTTGCTGTCAGCTGTCTGGCTACTGAAATAAGACACATTTGAATTCCTCTGTAAGTCCTTGGCACAGTTGATTTTATACCAAAGCATAATTAAAGAAGCTGCTGAGGATGCTTATGAGGCCGCGCAGAACTCTCAGGGGAATTAAAAATCTCTTTTGTCTGACACGTTTGATTAATAAATAAGCATGTCTGGCAAATCGGGCACGATGGTGGACGGGCTGATAGGTGTGCAGAGGTCAGTGCAACCTCACTGTTGGATTGTATTGTATTTTGGCATCCTTAGTGAATTGTCGAAGGTTTCCAGTTGTGTGGCCTAAATCCTGCAGAAAGCCTTAGAGCAATGCAAAGCTTAATCACTTCTGATAATTCACTAGAGGTTATGTACAAAGAGTCTCCCTTTTCATTTCACTGCTCTGTACTCCACAAAGAAGTCTGGAGCTGACAGAAAGTGTTTATTATATGTTTGGGGAAGAAATTGCCTTAACTCTTCTCTGATCCATCCACTAATGAATCAGTGTCCTTCACGTGTTGCTGAGACTCTACCTGATGTGTAATTACAAGTAGAACTATGTTCAGATCTTTTTTTTTCTGTTTTGTTTAGTTTCAGTGACTCACATTCTTTTGCCACATTTAATTAGATGCTATTTTAAGACTAGGCCAGAGTGACTCAGACCTGTTTATTAGGCTAAAGCTGTTTGTGATATTCTGATAGAAAACTGATGTGGATATAATTGAATGTAACGGCTTTGCTGAAGCTAAAAATGGCTAGTTTGCTGCCAATACTGGCAATAACAGTCATAACACTCTGGTCGCGTTGCTTTCACTCTGATCATTGTCGATCTATTCCCTTGATGAATTGTAACTCTTTGTTTTATTGCTCTGCCATTTCTTCATCTTTATCTCTGCTGCTCTTGTATTATGGTCAATACCCTGAACCATTTGGTGCCATTTCACAGAGATGGTTCAATTATGACAAGCGAAATGTAATCCATCTGTGTGTATGTGTGTGTGTGTGTGTGTGTGTGTGTGTGTGTGGCTATCTGTCTGCATTGTCTGGGAATGTTAAGCAAAACCTATCCAGATATGGACGGCACAAACTGAGCTTCAAGTGGAATACAATAAACGCACAAGTGTATTTCTGTTTCTTTGGATAGAAACAAAGTTTTCACCTATCTCCTCCCCTGTTTAACGAAGAGTTTTCTACTGAGTGATGATGCTGTCCTTGTGATTTTTAGCCATGCTGGCGTGGCTCTAGGGAAGTTGGTATGTCAGTCTGGTTTGTCTGTTGGTCTTTGACCCAGACTGAAATATATCAACAACTAATGGATGGATTGCCATGAAAAAATTGGTACATACTGTGCATTCATGTCCCATTCAATGTCTTTGTTGATCCCATAACTTTCTCTCAAGTGCCATCATTAGGTCAAAATTTCAATTTGTTGAATATTTTGATTTATGACCAACTACTTGCACCTGCAAAACAAATGACTTTCCCATCAGCCTCAGCTGTACTTTGTGTTTTGTGCTAATTAGCATGCTAACACGCTAAACATCAGCATGTGAGCGTTGTCATTGTGAGCATGTTGTCATGCTAGCGTTAGCATTTAGCTCAAAACAGGAAAAAAGGCAATCACAATATGAAAATATTCTGTGTTTGAGAATTTATCACATCCAGGGTTGTTAGATCATCTGTGGTCGCTGGTTGGGTGATTGGCTGATTATCATACCATATCAGTGCGTTTTGATTGGCTATGATGTGGCTGAAGATATACGTCTGATATGGCTGTCTCAACCTCTGCTCTGATCCTTCAACAGGAGGAAGGCAGGGCGGCTTTCATTCTCTTATATAAGGTCGGTTTTATTGGATGTGGCAGACTAATAAAGAGTCTTACTTTGGAGTTGAGGTGAGGGGTCAAACCTAGTGATAAGGGTGTAGATGAGGAGGGATAGGTTTTTTTTGGTTTTTTTTTCCGCGTCTGTGTGTGTGAGTGTGAATGTGCGTCTTTTGGGCCTCGGCTCATATACCACAAATCCTCAGGGGACAGAGGGGAGAACTGGACCGGGATTACAGCGTCTCAACGCCGTGTTCCTGTCACTCACAGAGAAACACTTCCTGTGCTCCCCCACTTTTGAAAGAGTGTGAGAAGCATGTGAGACGCACAGAAGGGCCAGGGGTGATGATGAAGAGATACTGGACTGTTATCACCGAAAAAAATCATTTTTCAAGTGACACATTATTAGAAAGATGAAACTAACCTATTTCTTGTTCTGATGTTTTACGCTGATAATGTACACTGTATCATTAATCAATAACATCACAGCACGAGGCCGTGTTTACCAGATAGCTTTCTGAGTGTTTGTTGACTCCCACATTGCGGGTTGTACACATATGATGCATTTATGTTATGTTATTTAGGATATCAAGCTGTCAAATTGCTTTCAGTAAATCCACTCAGTCGAGTGGCCTAGAAAAATATTATTCCAGGTAAACAAATGGAGGCACAGTTGACCACTGGGATAATTTTCTTTATAATAAGAAGGTAAATGAATCTTGGTGTAGCAGTAATGTGCGGTAAACCACATTTTCTTTGTGCTGTTGTGAACCCTCTGTGCCTGTGTGCACATCTATATGCAACGTAGTGTACATGTTTCATTATTTGGTGGAGCTGGGGCACGCTGATTTTTAGCTTCACGGCTATGTGACGCACATTTTAATGCCGTAGATTGTACACCTCAGTCCTTAGTGGAGGTGGTGATACGTGTTCCATATCTGTTTCCTGTGGTGTGTATGCTGTTGTTGTGGGGGGGGGGCTACAGGCATATAGGGGGTTCTACTAATTAGGACCTCTCTACAGCTTTTGTGGCATTTTCATTCTGGCAGTTCCCTTGGCGGCCTTTTTATTTAAAAAAAAAAAAAAAAAAAAAAAAAAAGCCCTTTTACATGGTCATGCATTATTCACAACGCAGGTGTCAATCTCACCCTTGGCGACATCAGCTCACAACACGGCAAGCTCCACTACAGAGCTAGCCCCCACTCACGACAGTGCAATGCATGTAATAGTGTACATGAAGGTAGCAAACAGATGCTTGTTGATCAAGAGCTTTTCTTGTATATTTACTGTTGTTTGGACACAATTTTACCTAATTTCTGTCCTGTCAGAATTAAATTATTTTCTGTTTACTATAATGGGAGTATGTTCTGGCACATTATTAACCTTATTTATCTGTTAAAGCATTTTTGCCCTTAGTAAATCTATAGGGGCAGAAGTAGGACAGAGACCTGGACACTGGTCACTCTGTATTTCACTGCTGTAACGCCTTCCCACTGAATGATGTGGTAATTACTGCCACAACTGGCTGCCAAATTACCTTTAATTTTCTTTATAATTGCTTTTTTTTTGCAACTGACTAAACGGAGAATAAAAGTAAAGTGCCATACTTATTAGTATTTCCCTTTCTTCATGTTTTTTCATGTTATGTCTCCTACACCAGCAAGTCAGCTCAGTGAGATGGAGGTCTCGCGGGGCATGTTCTTCCCTAATAAACAGCTCTCTGTATTTGTCTAATTTCTCCTTATTAATGTGGTCGCGTCTGGAGCACAGCCGCTAGGTCGGAGTATTAGGAGGCCCTAATTTGCCCGGCAGAGGCATTGTTGCACGAGAATAGGGGAAGAGACAAGGGCGTCATCATTAATGTTTCATAATTTAATCATACCTCTCGCTCTAGTTTGCCTATAAGGGAATACGTGTGTGTTCTTGTTTCCATGTGTGCGAGGCTGCGAGAGAAGGCGAGACAGTAAAAGTCAGTGAGACGGGACAAAAGATAAATTGAAGTGTTTGTGCAATTTCAGATCTTTGCTTGTTTATCAAATTTTCCAGAAAGGATGACATCACCTTCCTCTGCCCTGAGTGACACTGAATCAGTTCTGGTGGACTATCCATCACCTCGCTGTGGCGGCCTGGTCAATGAGGGTCACTTCTGAGCAGTTACCTGTTAACACAGCTAATGGAGGTTCCGTATTTGCATAAGCCTGAGTACTCAGGACCGGAGCTGGATAGCAGACAAGCTGGGCGGGGCCTTTCTCATCGCGCAAATGAGACCATTCATCACAGCTTTGTTTGCCTGTATGCTCCTTCTCATGAACAATTAATGCGCTGCAGACATTTTAGTGCTTTTCTGTTCTACCTTTATCTTACCTTCCCTCGCTTTGTCTGACTTTCGGCGACTGTCACTGCAGCACTAACCCCTCCTGCTGATTGTAACTTTAGGTCCATTTATTAATTTTGTCTTCCCTTGCTGAGGCTGGTATTGCTTTTCCTTGACAGCCAGAGGGCTTTAGCACATAAAGCCTTTTGATTTTCCCTCTGTGCCTTTACCTGTTTTAATGTTAACTTGTCACTGCGTCTTGCCAGTAATGCGCTCCCGGCATTTTCTGATACGTCAGGCAACATATGTGTGTGTTATGCCGCAAAGTTTCAAGCACAGGATTAAGGTCTCCACTCTTCTCAGCAAGGTTTAGCATAAATATAATATACACCACAGATACCCCCCAGCATTCTGGTGCTCCACGTGGTTTTTTTAGGCATTGTTGTTAGCCATTGAACATTGTTACAGGCTTTTTTTGTGGAATGTTGTGTTACTTAATTGATCCACATTTTTTATTGGTGATCAATTTATATTGTTGGATATTTACCTAAGCAATTTGGTTTAAGTGCCTGATTGCCCGAGAGGTTATACAGACCGAGGCCCACCTGGGAATAGATGCCGATATACCCCGGACAAGAGTTGTCAGCATAAATCAGCTGCCACTCACCATTAACAAAACACATCCATAGAACCTTTCAATTTTTTTTGTTTAGGCAGACTACCTAACATTGTGTGTTGGTTTTCACACTGGGGAATGATTTGTCTCAGCTTCTTCAAATATTAAAGCGCAGACTTGAGTTATTTCTGTGTACGTGCCAGCCATGTTTTGTTCACTGCTTTAGCTAACAGCTAACATCATAAAGAGAGAAGTATGAATAATATATGATAACAGTGATAGACAATGGTTTTGGGTTGGACTCTTCATCTCTCACTGGGCATGTTTATATGCATGGTGTAACCTGGCTTTTGGATGCATTTCAATAAAAGTCATGATTATGTTAAGCTGTTAAAACGTTCAATACCCTTTGATTAAACATCCAAATAGAGAACCAGACATTTGACATTTGAAAAGTTTGGCTTCTAGAAAAATTTTCAAAGTATCATTTTAGTATTTGTACCAGTACTGGTACTAGTATTGAAAATGTTATTCAGCCCTATAACTTTGAGTGGCTCAGTACTGAATTGGAGTAAAGAGACATTTTAGACAGAACTTTCAAAACTAGATGATAAACTTACTAAACCTTTGAACTGTTCTGACATTTTCATCCAACATCAGGTTATTTGATTGCGATAAAGATTCTTTTTGCATGTAAACGTCTCCAGTCTGTCATGTCTCACTGCTCTGTGTGAAAGATCAGACTTGTGTTTTGGTGTTCGATCTAGTGGGATCAGTGGACGTGTCACTAATCCGTTAACACTACTGGAGTCGAATACAATTGCATTCCATTTGGATAGATTCAATGTGCAATGGTGACCTTTAACATCTGGTGTTACTTAACAAATGGGAAGCAAAAAAATACACTTGTAGCTGCAGTGCATATTAATTACAGTTGTATATGCGGCATAAATCATGCAGTTGTTATGTTTCTGTTGTATATTTTCTCTGCACTACATGAAGAAGCAGCAGCTACTATCGTCGTCTACTCAGTGTGGCAGGACCCCCCCCCCCCTCCACAACCTCTCTGAGGCAGAGTGATAAAACATGCATTCAGAGACCTTGGGAATTCACACACATCTGTGCCTTTTCTTTTGCACACACTGCTAAACACAGTGTTTGCAGATAGAGATCTTGGGATAAAACATTAACAACTGACACCCAGAGCAGAGATTTCCCTGTTTGAATTTCAGCACAGGGGGCATTACTGCATTAAGCTATATTAATATTAAGACTCAGTTTTTGCCAAATGAGCTAAAATACCAGAACAGATATGGAGAAATTCAGTTAGTTGTTGCAGTTTCTCTCCATCCTGATAGAAACTGATATGTTGCTTTAGACGTTGCAGTGAAGATGGTAATAAAGATGGATTAAAAATCATAGAGTTGTTGTAAGAAAGCAATTGATTTAAATGTCAGGGTGCATCTTGCCCCTCCCCCTGCTCTGCTGTATTGGATATTGTCACTGGGATTGTGTGCAGTGAGTGTTCCTAGGAGACTCAGTCAAGCTTGGAGATCCTTGCAGAGGGTTGGTGTGTAAGGGACGGGGGGGAGGGAGGGAGACATGGTGGTAACATCAATAATTCACAACGGTATTGCTAGGGAAACAGGATGTGAAGGTATAGGGGAGTCAGACCAATACGAATAACACATCTCTCCAAGCACCGTGCAAATGAACCAGACCCGAGCTCCGCCATTTATTTTCATAGCATTTCACAGCAATATAAATGTATTGTGCCCATAAAAATGCTTAATGATTGCATTGATTTCAAAGAAGCTGTTTTTTCAGCTTGTGTCCCACAAGCAGGGAGTTTAATTTACTGCTGTGTTGAGGCTTCTGGTTTTATAAACCCCATGTTTGTGAAGAGGAAGAGAAAGGTATAGGGAGCCCAAAAGAGCACGGGGCTATTTCCCAGGCCTTCTTATTAAATTTCCAATCATAGCCTGTGGTGCAGTGGCATTACCGCCATAAAACACCTCTTCGCTATGTAGCCATCCGGGCAGAAATTGCTATTGCTTGGTAGAAACCTGAGTGTTTCCTTAACATTGATTTCTATTGAGATGGGAGGGAGGGAAATAGAGTTTAGGCTATCATTAAAACAGAGGCACAGAGGAATTCCTATGAACTGCACGCATTAGCCGCAGCTTTTGTAGCCTCTACCACAGGTGCTGAGTGGGCTTTATGAAGCATTCCCTCTTGTGTTTTTGGCTGCTCATTGTCGCTGCTAGGGGCCGGTCCCTGTTATGGATATAGGCTTAATCCATTATCACGCTGATTGCCAGTGTGATTTCTGTCACACCCTTCCCCAGGCTTGGGTCAATTACAAAGCAGGCAGTAAATGCACCGTTTATTCATGGGGAGATCACGATCAGATGAAGAGTAATATGTCAGATGATTACCTTTTTGATAAGCAGCGAATCAGATTATGATTTGGATCTATGTTGTGGTGATGAAAGCACGATTTAGTTCTTATACACTACCTTTATCATGCAGCTCAATGTATTAGTGTCTAGATGCTTTTTTCTTCTTATCCCCGCTCCCCAGTGACTCTCTCCCTCCCTTTGCCCCTCCACAATTTTCTCATTAGTGATTAGAGCAGAGTTTCCATTTCCAGGCTATTGACTGTGCTGTTGGAAGCTGAGAGCCCATTACATACGTTGCTCCCACTAATTGTTTCCAGTCATAATGAAGTTCCTCACAGTGGAGGATTGGTAGTTAAGGCACATTAGGTCATAGGCACGTACAATGCATTACTGTGCATACAACCTGGCTGCTGTCATTCACTTCATCATTGTGTATTAATTTTGGTAGCTATTAATGGGTGTAATCATTGAGCTTGCCTCCTCTTAGAAAAGTCAGATCTGATCAATTTTCTCTGTTCTTATTTATGTATGTGTAGGACAGATAAATGTTCATATAGAGCTGGCAGTGAGGTATGTGGTGTCTGCGCCGGTTGTTGGTGGAGCACAGGCCATTCGAGTCGAGGATTAAATTAGAGTTGTGCTGTGTGACAGAAATCCCATTCTATTAGAGCAAGTTAAAATATTGCCAGTCGGTCTTGGCTGTTTCTCGCTTTGGATGGTTCTTCTCCAACCCAATTGCAAAACACAGTGTACGTTTCATTAATGGCCATAAAATCCATCCATCCATTTTCAAATCCCTTGTCCTGGATATGGTCATGGTGACAAAGGGGTAGCAGAGCAGTCCAGACATTATTCTCTGCCAGCAACTTTCTTCAGCTCCTCTTGGGGGACACCCAAAAATCACAGTGTCCTGGATCTACCCTGGGGTCTCCTCCCAGTCAGTTGTGCTGGGAACACCTCCAAATGGAGGTAGCCAAGAGGTAGTCTTACTTGGTGCCCACATCACATCAACTGACTTCTTTCAATGAGAAGGGGCAGCAGCCAATTCAGTGGTCCGGCCAAATCTTTGAGCCCCCTCATTCTGTGATGTATAGGGAGACAAGCAACTCAGTGTAGACACTTCATCTTGCTTGTATCTGTTGTTCTCATTCTTTCAGTCACTACCCAAAGCCGGTAACCATAGAGGAGGGTTGGAACAAAAGCTGACGAGTAAAGTAAGAGCTGCATGACTTCATAGATACCACAGACAGAAGAGGTGAAAAGGTGCACCCCTGTCAAAGACCACATTAAATGTGCATGAATTGATGCTGAGATCAATGCCCAGCTCTTATTGAGTGCACCGGCGCCGAAGGGCCATTTTCATTTCATTTGAAGGAGGTGCAAGTAAATCATTATCTACTGTAACAGTGTTGCTGACAAAACATTGTCCACAATAGCCTGTAGGCCATCGACATTGGACACTGCAGTCCTGGTTACTGCGCTAGTGTTTTACAAATTGGTTATTGTTAGAGGAAGAAGGCGAGTGCATCATTACCATTCATTATTTTTCAAGCCATGTCTTTGATTTACATTAAATTAATTTGCCATATATACCAAGGTTAGACTTTTAATTTCAAAATGAAGCAGGCTATTCAGGACATTATGTTAGATGCCTCAGGGATAGGGCTGCAGTTAATGATTATTTTCATAATCAGTAAATCTGACATTTACTGATTAATGGATGGTGTGGTCTGTAAAATGTCAGAAAAGTGTCCATCGTTTGTCTGACCAGCAATCCAAAGTCCAATTTACTGCCACATCCAAGAAAGAAAAGCAGCATATCCTCACAATTGAGAGGCTGAAATTAGGGAATCTTTGGCATTTTTTCTTGAAAAATGACTTAAATGATTAATCAGCTAAAACAGTTGCTAATTGTTTTTCTGCTGATCAACTAATCAATGAATCAACTAATTGTTTAAGCTCCACTTGAGGAATTATTTCAAATAAACTATGCCTTAGCCTAGATGGCACTCACATAGCATACCTAGCTGTACCACTTCACCCAAAGGTGCAAGCCAATAAAAATTTGCCTTGTTCCCGAAAACAACTGGTGGGAAATAGTCTTGTGCCAGCATTGAAATAGAGCCCACTGACTCCATAATATAAAGTTAAAACTCACTTCCTTTCTCGCCTGCATATAAAGTACAAATAAATGCATGTACAGTACCAGTCAAAAGTTTGGACACACCTTCCCATTCACTTGAATGAGAGTGTGTGTCCAAACTTTTGACTGGTACTGTACATGCGCACATTACCCATACACTGAGCCCTCTGACTGTCTGTATATTCGGTCATGCACGAGAACATCATGTTCACCCAGTCAGATCACGAGCCTCCGTGTTGTTCAAACACTGAGTCACAGTGTGCCAGAATGACAGGCAGTGTGAAATGGAGAGTGATGACACCAGTACAAAGACGAGGTCTGGTTGAGATGACCCTTAAACATGGCATGGCACAACACACTCGGCTCCAGTCAAGTGTTTGAAAAAAGCCTTTTCTACTTCATCTCAGCCTGCTGGGGGAATGACTCCCCCCCCCGCCTGCGCTGCTCGCTCTCCCACCTGCCTTCTCAATATACTCTTGTGGCTTCTGTCCGTATCACATCTCTCTTCTGCCACTGCCCTTCACTGTGGTGCATAACACATAATATGTCTTCTGTGCAGCAACATCATGCATTGCATTATGGTGTGTGGACCTCATCATTTCAGGACGTAGAACATATATCAGAAAATAGGATGCCATTACAAAGCGTGGCATGGCCCCAGGGTGGGAGTAGGCGAGCAGCTGGAGTCTACTTAGAAAAATCAGTGCTTCAGTGATCCTCTAGAGTGATTAAATACAGTATTTTGCTTTAAAAATGGCCATTGTCTTATTCTTATTCATCCTGTACTGCCACTATGCCATCTTCTTCCTCCTCTCTCTTTATTTTCCTTCTTTCCTTTGAAGCAGCCTTTGCCATTTCTGTAGAAACGATGAACTAGTGTTAGCACCACCGCAAAAGTAAATAACCAAGCTTATGAATTATTGATAGAGTGCAAGACCTTTTTTCAGGAAACCCATCTTGATTCCCTTACTTAAAGCGCTCAGTTGCAGGGCTGCTTCCTTACTCTGTCTGTGTGTGTGTGTGTGTGTGTGTGTGTGTGTGTGTGTGTGTGTGTGCGCTTGTGCATGCGTATGAACTTGGAGCGCTCATCTGCAGTATGTGTACTTGTTTCTTACTACTCTGACTGATGCAGATATAGAGTCTCCATATTGGATTGCATCTCATTTTAAACTACTCTAGAATCAAGTGCACCCAGGCCTGTAGTACGTAGTGTACACACTCATATGCATGCACACACCACAGTTCAATTTAAAAACCTGTGGAGTTTTTGACCACAATATGCACTATGGAGTAAGGTTTTACTTGTAGGTCCGCATTTTTCTTGCGCTCGCATGTGCACAAGCATGCAGATGACACGATGCACATTCCTGCTAATGGTTTCAGATTATTCTGCTGATGTGCAGGTGGCGATAATGCACCAAGTAATGCAGCAATGTGCAGCAAAAGGCAGGGAAGAAGAAGAGTAGTAAAGTAGTAAATAAACATGGATGTAAACGATGCAGGTGTCAAACTATTTTTAAAAAAATCAGCTTTGGAAATGTTTAAAGAGAAGGGACCACTTGCAGGTTGTGCCACACATCTAATAACTCGGTGAGAAAGCACTGTGTAATTTTACTAACATTATACAACTGTACAACTATTAAATTCAGTTGAAGGTAATGTTGCGGCAAAATATTACTGTTACAAATGCAGCTGTGACTGAGCTCTAACCCTCGCATCAAACAACTGAGTTGGACAGTGAAATAAAACTTAAGATACAAAGAGACACACAAATAAAACCCTTTACATGAACAACAGGCTGTTACAAGTAAAATATACTAAGTAGTAGTAAAAGCACATCAATCTACAAAAAAGTACAAAAAAATTCCAAATCAACAAACACCAGCAGAGATCAATAATTCATCCCCGTCCATTAGAATAGACACACATGAACTGACAGTAGATGAAAAAAGAGAAGCGTTGTTTTGCTTTTTTTAAACACAAAAACAACAAATGGTCTTTTTATTGATTGATTTATTTTGAATGACAGCTGAATGACTGCTCGTCTTAAATCATTCTCCCCGCTCGCAGCTTGATGATTGTTGTTTTTGTAAGAAGTGAGGTTAAATACCACCACTAAAAAAAAAACCCCTCCGAAACACCAAAGTGATATTCACATCGAAGATGCTTAACAATTTAAAGTATCTTTGACAGGATGTTCTTGGAGTTTATACAATAGCGTCGTGTTATGTGTCCTAAGCTCTGTCCTCTTACGCTGGAAGCAGAAGGAGATGGTAACATGCTGAGAAGGATGATCAAAAAGCTGATGCAAACATGGAGTGTAATTTGGAGTCACTGAAAGAACTGTACAGTAAGAGAATAATTCTCTACGGCTTATATCACCACGGACTATTTTGCTCTCTTGATGATGCAACATAAGAATTGTTTCGGCAATAAGTTTACACTCTCCGGCATGTGTGGAGAGAAGATCATGTGGACATGTTTTTCTCAGTGTTATGAATTCTGTGGACGAACACAGTGGAGTCACTCAATATCTGACTCATCCTCTTTTTGTGTCGGGTTTGGTGTTTAAGCTGTAAGAGAATTTTATATTATGGAATAAACAGAATACCACCACCAGTATCAGCATCCTGCACTGCATGCATGCATCATTTATACACACATTGGAATATATTCAAATTTTAAATGACTTGCTATAGTTAAACAAATTAAATATGCATTTATCTAATTCAACATTTATTTAAACAATTAATATTTCATTGTGGTTGAGGCTTCTCAGGTATTGGCTGAATTTAGACAGAATTATCAGTAGAACTGCGACAGATAATGGGATTATTTGTGCACGCGGAGGTCAAAAAAAAGATGGAATAGCATTTTCTCACACTCTACATTTGTGCAATTCATACTCTTAATTGAATTCCATTACTCCGCCAATAATGCATTTCACAGTAACGCATTGTGACCTCATCGGAAATTCATTATCTGCACAGTAAACATTTTTTTTTTTTTAGCATACATATTAAATTCTTTTCAGCGCCAAACAGCACGCCGCCTACCTCAGGTCCTTTTCAGCGTCTTGCTTCATTTGCATGTGCCTAATATTTGTTTTAGCCTTAGAGCCTGTTGGTGTGGGCTAATGCAATGCACATACGCAGACAGGCACTCTCACGCGCCTGCCAGCCCCTCCATATCCGTCCGTCTGTCACGTTAACGGCTTTAAATTGCCGGCGCTTTGCATCTCTTTCATGGAGGCTAAAGTGTCATGTACTGCTGCCCCCGTTGTGCTGCACCCTAGAGTGATGTAGCAGCAGAAGGTCTACTTAATTATTTAAAATATCAATGAATTAAATAATAACTGCACTTTGGATTTTTTATTATGCAACGTTTTTTTTTTTTTTGATTGGTCAGTGATGTAACGCATTGGCCTCTTTGCCCCACAGACTTTCTAGTGCTTCAGCATTTTGATTAGTCATATTAGAGTGTATTACACTGATAAATTATTCAAACTTCTCCTCCAGTCTGCCCGGTTTCACTATATTGTACTCCACATACTCTCTGAGCACCTCATTTTTCATTTCCTCCACTGCCACAAACTTGCCCATTGTTTTTGGTTTCCTGCAACTGGATGGAGAGACTTCAGTGTGTTCGCTGCGGGGCTCCACGCTTAGCCGTTTTCACTCTCTTTGACTTGTTCATTTCACACCGATTCTCACCTTCCTCCCCCCTTTTCCACCTATTGTTCAGCCCGTGAATACTTGGCTACCTTATCCAGTCTCCTGTTCCTTTACCAGCTGGTTTTAAAAATAAACCGGATGGTGGTTTCTGTGTTGGCAGTACGACTGTGATCTGGCGGGTCGTAGGCGGTGTAGCGCTGCCTGCTGCTCCAGATGCTCAAAAATTACGCCGTCCACGCTGCAGCCCTCTCGCTCCCCCAGACTGCTTGCAGCTGCCACTGAAAGGCTGGGATTTCAGAGACGCTCAGTCGGCGTTTCTTCACAGGCAGCGTGCACAAAATTATACTACATTACTGCAGTTTCAGCACACCAGAATCCTGCTCAGCGCTCTCTTCTAAAGAGTATTCTTGACACATTTGAATAAGATAATGAATGAAGCAAGTGTTGGAGCACAGATGGGGTTTTTAATGTTTCAGTGCCTCATGAACATTGTCCAATTACTAAAACATAGAGAAGATGTAAAGGATCCGTCACTTTTTCTCTCTTACTTTTGACATTTGCTCACACATGAAGTCCTAGCTTTGGGTCCAGTGAGTGCTCCATTGAGGGGGGGTCATCTGTGCTTAGTACACCAATTAATCCTGCCACTCATCAGGAGCTTGCTTGAGAATGGCAGTGGTTTATAGTGGAATTATGCTCTGCACTAATTAGCGGTTAGCATCAACGGTGTCAAGGAGAAATGGTGAACTGGAGTGTTATCATGTGACAGAGCTGACAGAAAGAGACTGGTTGCTATTGCTGCCTTTCACACACTTATCAATCAGGAGGTGTAGACCGTCAATATTCTAACTGTTCCTTCATTCATACATATTTCTTTACAAATCTCCTCTTTCCTGCTCGCATTTCTCCAACCCTTTTCTCCTCCACCCTTTCTTCTCTTGTCGCCCTGCCAGCCCTCTGGCTGTGCGCCTCACAGTTGCCATGGTAATGATATAGTTTCTCATCTCTGTAATGTGATGTCTTATTAGGTTTCATTGGGGCGTGTGTCACTATTTTATTTCACGCGCCATTTGGTGAGCTTCAGTCTCCTGTTGAAAAACCTCGCGCCTGA
The DNA here is from genome assembly GCA_038419695.1 of Scomberomorus guttatus. Taxonomy (NCBI): domain Eukaryota; kingdom Metazoa; phylum Chordata; class Actinopteri; order Scombriformes; family Scombridae; genus Scomberomorus; species Scomberomorus guttatus. Next base: position 12,342,061 of record CM076450.1, read on the forward strand.
GAGGTGAGCAGCGAGTGCACCGACAGCGAAGTGTAAAAAGCGCCGGTGTACGTCTGTGAGGGTCCTGATGGAGAGGAAGAGGACGAGATTGAGTGAGACAGAGCGAGAGAGATGCGGGGCCGTGCCTGCTGCAGCTACATTTTTATTTTTCTTCTTGGTTCGGAGTATTAACTTGTAGAAAAGATGTATGAATCGATACATGAAAGACATGCTCGTCCCTGGGTGTGCTGTCTCTCTCTCTCTCTCTGTTCTCTCAGGCTGGCACACCAGGGAGGGGTTTCAGCTGCTACCCAGCAGGAGGCACTGTGTGTGTGTGCTTTCAACCATCCACTGAGAAGGCACTTTATTTGCAATACAGTGGGCCCTACTGTATCTCCATCTGTCTTCAGAGGGTTTTGGAGACGGGTTAGTCGATGTGGACCATTGACGATGGTGATCCATGGCTAAGAAAACTGCTGCTGCTGTCACTGCTGTAGACACACTCCTTTCATTTTCCCTTCACACAGATTTGTAGATATTCACAGTATTTGTGCTAAAGCTTGATAACCTACATCTGTATTTGAAATAGAGGTCTGGTGTTTGTTGAGAACACGTTCTTTTGAGTTGCCAGTATGCCTTGTATTTTTCTCCTCTCTGTGTGTGCAATTATAACCAGTGCTTTGAACGCCAGTGAGAAGAACGGTGGGAAGGGGGCTGCAGTCAATAGCTGATCAATATTAGCCCAGATGCCACTGTCAAACACATCAATAGAGTTTCTCCAACAGTGGTTTTTATCCCCCACCGTGTATTAACTGCCTTATGTCAGCCCACAGGGCTTTTAAAAATGACTCTTCTTGCTTCATCTGCCCCATCTTTGCAAATGCAGACTTCCATAGGCAGCTTCTGCTGAGCAGTGACAGCCAGGATTGTGCGATTGTGGCTATTGAACTGGCTAGTGGGGTGGTAATTGCACATTGCCACTTCTCTTAATTTGCACAGGATTGCGGCAGCTGAATGAAGCTGTTCAGTTTCTCACTATTTGCAGTTTGAAAGTACTCCACGTTTCAGTGGAAGGGGGAGGGGGTGGGGGGGGGTGGAGGGGGGGTTGTGTGTTAAAATTATTTTCACCAGGATGACGTTTGTGTTTAATACTTGGAAAAACTGCCTATTTGATGGTGGAGGTGCTAAAGCTGGCAACCTATTATGCTAACAGAAAAAAAATTAAATGGAAAAATTAGATGACATATTAAGAGTCATTTAATTAAGTGTGTAGAATAACTATCAAGGCAGCGTAACATATCTCTATCTGTGGAACTGTCAACTGTCAATCTTGTGCATCTCTGTTGGATTGGCTCGTCTGTACAGTTAGACTAATATTAGACTAAATTGTAAATGATGTGATGAAAAGCGTACACGCAACTATATTTTCACCTTTTGCACTTTGTGCACTGGCCTAGCAACAACATGAGGCTTAATTTACACAATCTCCACCCACCAAACTGTGCTGAAATACAGCTTTGAAGTCCCCTTGTAGTCCCTCTTAATAATGCTCTCAGAAACCTTCTTCTGGCTCTGTGGGCAAGGAGGCAGGTGACAGAATACTATATGTAAACTCTGCCAAATGCTATTTTCAGTGTGTTTGTGAGGAGACTTAAGGGCCGAAATGCACACACACACACACAAGGGGTTCAGTCCTGCTCATGTAGAGCTTTGGCTAAACCATGGCTGACTTGGTCATGTAGGTTATGTTTTCTCTTCTTGGGATGCACTTGTTTTTTTTGTTTTGTTTTTTTTATGTATCCTAGCCAGGCTCATAGAGGAGGGATGGTGTGTTTTGGATGGCATCTGTTGTATTTCCTTCTCTTCTGGGCTCCATGCCAGGCATGTGTTTGTCAGATGGCAGAGCCAGTAAGATGGAGGATTCTAATATATCTTGACACTTTCACTCTGCGTTCTCCTTGACTGGATCATTTGTAGTATTTTGAGACCTTGGCGCATTATAATTTGTATCCGCATTCATCACAACGTAAATGAACATGCTGCCCTCTGAGCACAGATTTAGTAGTCTTACTCTACACCAGGAGTCAGGTCTGTTTAAAGGATTTAATTAGTATTTTACACATAATAGACCTGAACGTCATGTTGGGTTTACATGATGCCCTTGAAAAGATCTTTTTGTTTCTTTTTTTCAAGATCAAGCCAGTAACGTAAATTTACCTTTTGAGAAAATGAAAATAGCAGTTTTGTGTTGATTTTGTAGATTTTAACTTTGAATCCCTCCTTCCAGCACAACTGCACTCAGAAGATTTAATCACAGAGTTGATCATACTTGGCTTAACCTGATTGTGTTAGCTTCAGTGTTTCCTGGACTCAGAATTGGTATTTTGTCAATAAATATTAGAATATGAATGCTACTCTGTTTCTTTTTGACATTTACTTTTGTTTTTCAAGTGAATACGTAATATTCTCCCTTTGTTCAACATCTGCCACAGAGGTGCCCTTTGGTAAAGCACCTAACCCCAAACTGCTGCAGAGCTGCAGAGTGTTGGCTTATATTAAGAGGACTGTTCTGCAAGCACCAACTGCAACTAGTCATACCATTATAAAACTGATCATTGGTAAAAGTAAAAAGAAGACATCATCCTTTCCTCACTATGACTTCACATCAGGTCAGTTGGATTAATTCATCACATATTGAAACAGCATTGCAACATCAGGATCTTTTGTGATTCATTCGGTTTGGATTCTTTCTCTCGGTCAGAGAGAGAATTAATTATGCTGTGTAAAATGGGAAATTTGAAGGTGTCCAGTCTTCAGCTCTCTTCTCTGGTTGGGAGAAGCAGATTTAGGTCAGGGAGATTTGGGGGTGGCAGAGCAGCTGGAGAGCTTGTTCTGGACTGTCAAAGCTGCCCTGTATACCATCTGGATGGGCTGATAGTGCAGCAAAGCCAGTTATCCTCTTTAGAGAACTGTGTGGATCTGCATAGTAAGAAGCCTCCAATGCATCTCTACCTCTGGTTCATCAAACTTTAGGTGTCACATTACTGTTTTCCTCCATTACATTTTATGTCACATATACAGTGTATGTGTGTGTGTGTGTGGGCATTCACCTCTGTGTACGCTAACACACCTACACACAGACACAAATGTAACCTGGCAGAGTGATCTCGAGGTGTCCAGCAGTCATCTCTTTCACCCTCAGCCCCAGAAAGTATTTTCTTCTTCCTACAGCTTCCCTCTGTAGCATGAGAACAGCCTCACAGGTTTCCTCCTCACCTTCAGCCCTCCACGTCAGCACAGTCACGCCCAGGATGTCCAGACTGCTCCCACCGAGTCATCCAAGCAGTCACAACTTTCATGCTCAGAAGCAGCCCTTCATGCCTCAGTAACGGCGAATCGGTACAGACTGATGAAGACTGAACACTTAACACCGAAAGCTTTTACAGCCAGGATTCACGTGTCAGATTTGAGAAGAAGTGTAATGCAAGTTTTTTTTTTCATAGTTTGAGCGTTGGTGTGAAAGCACTGACAACCCCCCCCCCCCCCACGCCCCCCTTTTTATTTTTGCTGCCTCCATGCAACTCACATTTCTCTCCAGTTCACAGGGTTTCCGATAAAGCCAACTGAACAGAAATGCCTGAATAGTGAATACAGTTGATGAGAAAATCCCCCTTTTTATCCCTAAATCCACTTCTTGTTGAGATGCCATTTAGTGTAGTAATCGCGCCTCAAGCACCAACTCGGCTCAGCCTGTTGTGGAGCACTCTTCCTAAGTGGAAGGTGAAAATGAACATCGCACCTCTCAATTGAAGCTGTGACGCCAGTTATCATACCTTTGATTTCATTCCTAAGTGTTAATATTTTTTGTGTGGATGCTAATGAGCACATAATCCTCTCTTTAATACAGGCTACTTACGTGTGGTTTTTTTTAATTCATTGTGGGTTTTGAGTCCCAGGCAGTGATTTATACAGTGTTGTACAGCTTGGCAGTGTTATTAATCAGAGATGTTCAAACCCTAATGCTAAACTATAGCTTCCCATTCGTTATCAGATTGGCAACCAGCAAAGTTGTCAGATCTTGTGGAGTTTTACTGCTTTATTTATCATGGAAAACACTTGAACAGGCTCACATATTGTTCTTTGAGAATCCTCTTGATAGTCTGGTATGTTTTTGTGACTGTGTTGTAGATATATATATATATATATATATATATATATATATATATATTTATATAGTATACATGTAGCTTACAAAGCGTGAGATTATAGTTGTTTACGTCATTTTGCTTATCTCCACACGGACCACACACTGTGTGAAGCGAGCGTGACGAAAGACAATGGATGACTGATGCGCACACAGCATCTACACATCTGTTGTGCTCCTCCGGGGGAGTTTTGAGGGATGCCCAGCCCCTTTTGAGAGGTGCTGGGGTGTGGGAAGCTGCATTCGGGACACGGCACGGAAACTCCGCAACTCTCAAACTCGGCTTTCACCAGCATTACATCATCCCTTGGCCTTTTTCTCCAACCACATCAAACAGTCCTGAGGCGAGGCCTGTTTACAGGGAAGGGCAAATAGATGGGCTCCACTGGGCCTTTTGGATGCCTTGGAAGCGAGTCTCTGTGTATTCATGTTTTCTGTCACCTGTGAACTCAAAAACTCGCCCGAAACAGATGTGGTGATTAAATTTTAAAAGACGCTCAGCTATGACATAGATACTGAAAGTCAGCAACCTGTATGCTGAGTTAGATTGTGTTCAAATTAACAGTAAATCTGCATCAAAAAACACTGCGGCTTTATTCATTTCAGTGGTACCACAGTGCTGCCGGTGCAGGAGTCCCAACACGCTGCTGTTTTCATTCTGAACACCCGCTAAGAGCTTTATGGTCACCGTTCAACCCTGTCGCTTTGAGCAGCACTTGATCATGACTCATGAAGTGATTTAATTCAGCAACTAATAAATCCAGCAAATAAGCCATTGTCACTTTAAGTAGCACTGCATGCATCTTAATATCACGTAGCCTTTAGTTATGAGTTGCCACACAGTTTTATTAAGCGATCTGACAAAGGGGCATGACATAGTAATGAAATAAAATATGGTTGATTGAAGTCACTGTTTTTCTGATGCGTTTCAGTCGGATGGCGATGGAGATGTCGTGATGTGATGAATGCCAAATGGAGTCCAATGAAGTGATGAGTCACAGAGGAGTGTGTCAGCAGTGAGGCCCAGTGAAGGCTGTATCTGTATCTGTAGCTGGATACTGAAGGGTGGGGTTGCGGGGGTGGATGGGGCAGCGCAGTGCGCGGGGTGGTGATGGATGAGGACTGAGCAAGAGAAGGACGAGGAATGAAATAGAATGAGGATGAAGGACAGAGAAGTCCTGGCCGGCCCGGGGAGGGGGAAGGAGACTGTGAGACAGAGATGGAGAGACTGAGAGTCGAGGAAGAATGAGGGTCAGAGAGAGACTCACCCACTCTTAAAATTGCTGATGTTTGCTTCTCTCAGCTGCACTGTGGCTTCACACTTAAATTTGCATTCACTCAGAGAATATCAGAGAAGTGTATCAGGTAAGTATTCCTCCTCAGCTGACAGGCCTGTGAAGGTCAAAATGTTAATGTACAGTAGAAGACACTTGAAGGGCAAAAACCACCACTGATGCTATTAATAACTTTTCACTTTTTTTGATTTTTTTTATACGCTGGAAACATTCCTTGATGGTGTGAAAGCAAGTTTCCATCTCTGTTAATTTAATTACAATGACTAAAAAAAACATATGGTTCAGATCATGAAAATCCCAGAGTTAGATTACCACTTAAATTGTGTCAATCTGTCCACAGAGCTGTGTGGAAATTCATTGGCGTTTTTGAGTTTGATGTCCGGCTGACGAACAGGTGTGAAAACATAACCTCCTCCATAAGATTAGTGAAGTAGATGGTTAAGAGGCACTTTGAAAAAGTAAATGCAGAACTTTTGTAGCTTTAGGTAGAGAAATTAAGTTAATTTCAGCACAGTGTCTTATTGAGATTGTGGTTTCTTTATAAATATTTAAAGCTTGGTTTAAGGCTGCGTTTGATTTAACACCTCAGAGAGAGGAGTGAGTATTAAACCTTTTAGTCCTGATAATGAAAATGTAACAGTAACAATTAAACTTCTGTGCATCAATTATATTATTATTATTATCATGGGTTTTGAGGTCTTTTCTTTCCAGAGGAAATACAATATCTGAAGAAGACTATAATACAATTTTAAAAAAGCCAGAAAGCCCCGTTTTGTGTGCAATATTTAAAACATGAAGAAACCATGTCTTCACTTCTCATCTTGCACCAAATTAGTGTGTATTTTCTGTCTGCTTCATGCTCCCCAACGTTGCACCAATGAGCAGAGGAACTGGGATTCAAGATAAAGAGAACGATATCATGCTGGGATTGACTACACTCAGCAGGTGGTGTGATTCACATTTCTTTCTCATGTCCACCTTATTTCAAGGATGATCCGAGATTAAACAAATTCACATTCTTTGCAATGTCGTAGTAATGCAAATGTAATTATTTCACTGTTCACACTGTAGCCTGAAAAATAAGCCTCGACTGGTTTTTAACCGCATTTCTAATGACCTTCCAAATGGTCATTTATACTGGAAGTCCTGCCGTGGATCTGCGAATTACTGCTGACTTGTGGGTAAATGAAGCTTTCGCTCCGGCTGTGAGCTGTCATGACCTGTTTGAGAAAAGCGGGATTGTATTCATGCGTGCACACATGCTCACATACAGTACTCTCTCTTTTTTGCACACGCATGCACACCGCACACACACACACACACACACACTGGAGGCAAAGACAGAAGGATTCATCAGTCATGGAGTCACGCTGAGGGTGGCAGCTTAAAGGAAGCGGTGTGCTTTCTGTCTCTCATGGTCCTTCTCTTGCGTTCTCTCTCATCCATTAGTTTATCTGTCACTCCTCACTCCATCTCTCCTCGGTAGTATATCCACACCTCTCGCTTTTTTTTTCCTGGCCATCCTAGCGTGGCCTGACCTTCCTTGGGTCGTCTTCCTGTCTTCAGCAGGCCGGCAGGGGAGAGGGGCCGGCTGTTACCACACCAGCCAGATGGCAGGGCCTAACCTGGGACTGGAGGCTCGGACTGGGGCAAACCCACTGGCCAAACTGGTGCCTGTGGCAGCAGACAGCAACTCTGTGGGAAGCAGCTTCACCACAGCTGTAACCCCCCCACCCCCACCCCAACCCACTCCCCCCATGGCCTAAAATGCTAATTAGCTGTCTTTGACAGGTGAACTGGCAGTCCTGAATCTGTGCTATAGCTCTGGTTTAGATATGGAGTCGTTTTGTCACAGGTGGCGATTGTGTCCCAGCACTCTCGAAAAGTTTCATCGTGGACTCTGACAGGAGGCTGAGCTGGATGCGGGATGATGATGATTCGAGTAGAAAAATCAAGCCGATGACAAGGAGGTTTGACAGCAGGGGAGAAGGCTGGTGGGGGTGAGAGGCAGCATGTGTTGAAGAGTTTGATGGGAAAGGACTGGAGTGTTCCTGTCCTTGGAGTGGCCCCCCCCCCTCCTGCGACTTCCCACTTCTGCTACATCAGCTACTGCGCTTCTACATCATGTGTATCAACAGCACACGCCTGTTTTATTCCTCACCAAGTACTGGCTGCACCTTGCCTGAGGATATCCTATAAGCCGCCCGTTAATGAAGGATCACAAATCATAAAGTGTGCTTTACGTAACCCTTGTTTCAAAGGATGGAGAGAGCGCAGCTGTTTGACTCAGCCACCCCTCGAAACGCCGGCCGCATGTAAATGAAGTCATCTTGCTGATACATTAGAGCGGGGCCTGTTATCTGAGTGGTCAGGGTGAGGAAGGACAACTAATTCTGGTGGGGCAACAACAGCTACGCTACTTTCCTGTAACTGAGCTCTCTGTATTCCAGCCCATAAGTCAGGTGTTGAGATGAAAGAGAGGCCTGCCTGCGCTACATGGCTAATTTAAGGGATTAACACCTGTTCTACCAAGGCAGATTAATCCAAATCCTGCTTTAACCCCTTTGATCTGAAGTCAGAGTGATTTAAGGAGTGGACTGGCCTAATCCCCTCGTAACAGCGACCAGAAACTTACAGGTACTTGATGGAGCAGCGTGCATCACGCTGCAGTATTGACTGTACTCATTACCACAACTTTGTGTTCATTTACTTTTTCCATTCTTGGTCTGTGAAGGGACAGAGTCATTACTGAATCCTTTTGTGCATCACTCCTCTCTCTCCACTTCAAAAGGGTTAATTTACATTTGATGCGCTCTCACAGGGGTAGATTAGTAAGGGCAGGAAGAGCTGTCATTGGCATAATAAGCCTCAAGTATTAAGGTATTACGGCCTGATCGCTGAAGGAAAATGTTTTGTTGAAGCACAATCCACAGTATCTTGTCTGGCTTTGACTCAATCATACTTTTCTTTTATAAATCTGCATTTTAACAAGCACAGTAACCAAAACAAGCCGCTACAGAGGGTCTTAGAAATAGTTAAATATTTGCAAAGTTATTTACTATTAATTGTAGTCTGTTCAAGACATCATCAGTCATAAATTATGGCTTTAATGCTTTAATGTGCTTATTATGATTACCAGATTGTGGTGTGTGTGTGTGTGTGTGTGACTGTGTGTGCCTGTGTGTGTGTGGGGGTGTGTGTTTGTGATGGTAACACATGGATACATTTGATACGAGAGAGAAACGAAAAAAAAAAAGAGACTGTGGGAGAATTTGGATAGATTTGGTGTGGTGAAGATGGTGGGAAGAAAGGTAATTGAAAAAGAGAGGCATGAGTTTGGTTTTGGGGTTTTCTAAATGAGGGACTAGAGATGGGTGGGTCTGACCACAGCATGGTTTTGTGTGCTTTATGTGTATTTGTATTTGTGTTTGTGTGCGTGTGTATTGGTATTCATGGAAGCAGATAGACACAAACACATTTGAATACATTGTCCTGTTCCATCTCTATGTTTAGGATATAGACAGAGGAGGACCACACAAGATCTCAGTCTCATGCGTCGGAGTATGTGGCAGCGCTGTTATTATTGATCCTGCCACAGACGTCAAACCCCAGCGCCTATTTAACTGCGGGGCCTGATTTAAACAATATGCTGGAGCCTGTTTCATCCATGTCCAAGACCGCTGAATTATTAAACACATCACGAAAAGGAAAGGTCTCCTCTCTTTGCGTCGCGTCTTCACACAAATCTAGTGTTGAGGGACTTTGGGGGATAAACAAGCTCTTCTTCATTAGTGTAAATGGGAGAAGAAAAAGAAAGAAAGCGGAAATTAGGGGATGGGACTAAAGAATAAAAAGATCATAATCATATGTCTTTATGGTGCTGTGTGAAGAATCATTGACTTAACACTATGTCTCAAAAGCAAAGGAAGCAAAGTAAATGGCATTTTCATTATCACACACTTTACAGGAAAGAGATAAGGGTGTTTATGTTTTCTTAGTGGGACTAACGATCAGCTTTTGTGTGTATCAGGAAGTAATGAATACATTTACACTGCAGCGGCTTCTGGAAGTTTTTTTTAACAGTATGCAGATGTAAGTAATTTTTAATCTACAAATCATTATTACCTTAATTATTAGTTTTGTCGTGTTATTAGCAGTCAGTTATTGTAGGAGCCAAGCCCACACGTTTCCTTTTTTGTTTTTACTTTCTCAAATTTGAATACTATTGCTTTACCATCCCTTTATTGTAAATTAAATTTGTAGGCAGGCATCACATACCACCTTCCTCTACAGGCAACTTATACTCCCAACTAGTAGAAAGTTGTATTTGCTGACCTTTATGAACTTTGAGCCCAAGTTTCTGCATTGATGGGCGAATCTTCGGCCCCCGTGCCGCCTCTGCCCTCCGCTACAGCTTCATTTAATGTGAGCTGGTGCTTCAGCGCACATCATCGAGCGTGCGCCCTGCTGGCCGACTGGCGGTTGAATCGAGTTCTTTCAAGAAAAGAAATTTGACAAATGCTATCTCTCTTTTTTTTGTGCAACATTCAAGACCAACTCATTACACTATTTGAACTATTTGTGAAACTGCATAGTGAGTAATGAGGCCTCCAGCTGAGCACTGACCCAGCTCATTCATTCATCCTGGTGTGAGTGAGTGAGTGAATGAGTGAGGGTTTTGCTTTCACTCTGCTCTGCTATGAATCTACTCTCCAGATGAACTGTCCTGCTCCCTGCGGACAGGACCCAGCAAACAAATAAGATTTGGAATGGTTTTCAAGACCCGTAACATCATCCTTTGCTCGGGGCATGTTGGGTGGTCAGTGCATGTGACCTTCTCATAGCGGGGCTCCCTAACCAACCATCCATCCATATTAGAGGACATTTTATCAGGGACAGCAGCCAGAGTGACACACTCCCAGCTGGGCTTCCCTGGAGAAAATGCAGTGCAGTGCAGGGAAAGATCCCCACGGTGCACTGAGGTGTGTGTGTGTGTGTGTGTGTGTGTGTGTGCATGTGTTGTTACTCCATGTGTGTGTGTGGAGTTGTTCTCTGCAGATAGGACCCTGTGACTCTGAGATATGCACAGGCTCATTAATTAGAGGCTCTCATTATCCCCCCTCAGGCTCCAGACACTTAATCAACACCAAGCTCCAACTAAGACACACGCATTCATGTACGTACACACACATATACACACACACACACACACACACACACACACATACACACGCCCTCATGCACACCCATCTCGCACAGTCCACAGCAGGCTAAATTCTGACACATCATCATCCAAGAATAGAGCACAGTAAAAGAGGTGAATGAATGAATTCTGATGGGGGTTATTTGTTTTCAGTGATGTACGGCACAACAGAGTGGGTGGGTGTCACTGCTGTTTAACACTTTTATTATTATAATGTTGTTAAGCATTTCAAAACAGATTCATCCATCTGCCATGTCTCACTATGGAAGCAATCTGTCAAACACTGTAAATTATATTCTTACGTTACAAATTTGCATGCTGGAAACATAATAAATGAGTTTTCAAGGCCCATTTCTTTATGACTTTTGCTCTGATTGTTTTTGTAATATCTATTCTTCATATGTCTGCTGCCTTCTGTACAAGCATTAACGAGTGAGAGCTTGTAAAAGAGCGGACAGTCTGGACAGTCTGTTGACTCCCGTGTGTGTGTGTGTGTGTGTGTATTCTCACAGGTGTTTGCATATCGCATATGTACATACAGTACGTCTGTGCATGTGACATTAGGGCACATATCTCTGTGCTCTTGCTGTGGGATTTATTGCCTTGACAGCCCTTGTAATTAGAAGGCCGCTGTTTATTCAAACGGGGTAAGGATAGCGCACAGCGACACTCCAGTGTCGTGAATTAAGAGCAAGAAAATAAATTACCCTCAGACATACAGTACAGGAGAGCTTCTGGAGTGCTGCTCCTCTGTGGGGCTTTTAAAAACCCAAACAGACTCTGTTACTATCATCTGGGTGATGCACTTTTTACATCATGTGGACTAAAAAAAAAAAAAAAACAGGCAGGCATATGCAGACAGATACATGCAGGCAAATGAGCAGATATACACAAAGCTGTGCCCACACCAGATAGGATGATTTCGCGAATACAGATTTCTACTGTCTACAAAGTCTAGTTTCTGACTATCTTAAGTGGAACCGATTGGCTATGTGTTGAAGGCAGATTAAGACTCTTTCAAATGTGGCTGACTGAGCCACTTCATGCCACTAACTTCTGTTCATCGCAGCAGAAAACGTGTGCCTGGTGGAAAAAAATGTAACAGTTGCAAGGACATTTTACTAGAATAATTTTGCGACTACGTGAAGATATGGTAATAACATTCCTAAACTGTCGGTGTCTATAAATCTATTTTCCTTCTCTTTGCTCAGTACACAGTGTTGTTAACAGACCACAAAATAATTCATGTGTTCCTCTTTATGTCTGTTTTAAGTAACAATCCATGACACCGACTGTTACACTGGAAAACACAGCTCTTAGATTTAAGATAGCCTTCAGTAGCGTGATGACATTTCTGTCCAACCTACATTACATAACAGCAAAACTAACTCTATAAACTAGTCTAACTCATCTTTATGAAACCAGCCCCCAATCAGAACATACAGTGGAGACATTTTTGAGGGCATGGTTGGCAAGAACAAGAAAAGGAAGCACAAACTTTTAAACAGCTCCAAGTTGTGGAAAATGAAAGAGGGGGGTTTTTGTTTCCCTCTGAAGGCTGGAGTCTGATTTCCTGTGCGGCTCTGATTGGGAAAGCAGAGGCACGCACAGGGAGCCACTTCTGTATGGAGATGCCAGATGACAGGCTTCACTACGAGCAGACTGTTGCCGAACAGCACACTGAAGTGGCCTTTGATTGATCATCAAACATGCCTTTTATGAAACAATCTCTTGTGTAAACCTGCTTTAGATGGCGGGGCTTCGGTGTCTTGAGTGTGTTTTGAAAGAGAACATAATGGAAAACAGTATCTTTGTGCTGTGTTTCTTGTGCGGGATGTAGTGCAGTGCCAACAGGCGTCAGAGGAGAGAGGTGGCAATAGGAATAAAGATTTGATTCACCACAGAATTACGGCGGGGAGTGTCATTCTGCTTGGGTGCCAGCTGTGGCTGCGGTGTCAAAACATTTTGTTCATGTTCATCCATGTGGATTACCAAGTGTCTCGCGGATTCCCTGCGCACAGCAGGAGTTTGTCCATAATGCCATATGTCAGCTTGTCCCCTCCTCCTACTTGTCTTTTGTTATCTGAGTGACCCCTAGGTGCACCGCGTACCCCTCTGACCCTGAAGACACACCAGCTTATTGACCAAATCACAGCTCCATAGAGTCCATTACCTAAACCAATTTAATCACACGCCTATGTCACCTGATTTCATCACCTTTCAATATCGACCCTTTCCTTAATTCGCTGTTCTACTTTGAGACAATACCTAATGAATAAACACTAATATTGTTGCTTTATTAATGCTGTCACATATCCAGAAATTAATATGCTGGTTTTGTGCTACAGCAACTTAGTTCAGCACAAGTAGTTCTGTTTTAAATGTTGATAGCTGCTCTGCTTTGAAACACATTTCTTTCTGTGACTGTGGCAGTGATTGTGGCGAGAGGGTTCTAACCAGGGTAACCATGTCCTCTGTTTTGAATTTAGCTCAGCCCACTTCCACAATTAATGCAAGAAAGTCCGTCTTTAAGCGTGGAAAAGCTGCAGATCTTTTCTCACTCTGGCCAAATAATGCCAGACAAAAAGACTTGGCAATGTTATGCACGTGAAGGCTTGTGTGCAGTAAAATATTGCACAGTCTACAGTTTGTGACAGCTGCTCTACAAGCGGGAGGAAACAGGGGAAGTGTACATAAACAGGGCTGTAGTCGTCTCCAGCGTCCAAGGCTCTCTGTCCTTTGTGACTGCTGTCTTTTATGCAGGAATTCAATCTACTATTCCCACGGAAATAATCAAGGACAGTAGCCTCTGTAGATAGAGATCAAAGCGGCAAGTCACAGCAGCAGTGGAGTGTGATCTTATTTGAATCTCCTTAGCTCATTAACACCAGTTAAAACTGTGATGGGCTTGTGTAGTATTGCGGGGTTTAGAGCTGCTGAATGGATGCACCTTGTAACCTTGTTTTATGTGTCAGACAGGAGTATTGCAAACAGGTGAGCGCTTAAACGAAGTAAATAAGGGCATTTAGTCAAGGTTTCATAACTGTTTTAACAGTATTAGTGTGGCTATATTTAAACTAGCGGGTTTATTAGAGGACCTGGTGCACGTTGAATTGTCTGAAATTAATGTATATGTAACTTTCCCTTTGTTGACTAATTCAATTTTAACCCAAACCCAAAGAAGTTCGAGCCACCAAACCGTAGGTTGGTACCTTGTATATACGGTACATTAGACTGCCACAGCAGGGTGGCACGCGGCTGGAGAGACCGTCCTAAGGTTCAGTACTTGGAACAGCCAATGCTGTTCGACCCGGAAAAGTGTCCTTGAGCAAATCACCAAACCACAGCCCGCCTCCTGTCTGGACGGCAGCGTCAGCTCAATGCGTAATGGTAAAGCGCACTTTTTTTGGCAAATCTGTGGCCGGCGGCGCTATGACCCTGCTACTACCTTCTGCTTCCTCAGCTCCACTGCTCCAAGTCTGTAAACTGCAAGGCTGGAAGAGCGCAGGGAAGGAAGTCATCAGAGAGCTGTAGTCCAGTTTGTTGCTGTTGCAGGAATCAGGATATCCTTCCAGCTCCTCACAGAAATTCCAGGGATTTTTTTTTTTTTTTTTTGCTGGTTGTACACCCTCCTCCTGCTGCAAGTAATCTCCCTGCTTGTCGCGCTGTCTCCGCCGAGCTGTTTGACTGTTTCTCCGCGAATACTTCCGAAAGTGTGTTCCAGCCACTGGAAAGGGGGATTTGACCACTGTGATGAATATTTCTACATTTTAGGACACACTCCGTCTTTCTATCGCTTCCTTTGGATCCAAGAGAAAAGACTGGACTTAGTCTATCCGCATTGCGTTGGACTAATGGTGTAGCCCACTTACAGGGACGACTTCGTTTTCAAAAAAGTTTAAGAATACATTTTTCCTCACACACAGCCTGGATTGGTCGTGGAAGCGCCGATCCTGCGGGACTGAGGAGGGAGTGGGTTCATAACGGACTCGTACTTTGGATTTACGCACAGGAACCTTCCTCCCCCCCCTCCCCAAACATTGTCAGTCGACACCATGTGTCTCTGATTTATTTTCCGAGCTCAACTGTGGATTTAACCGGTGTATGATTTGTGTGGACTGTGCTGTCTCCCCTCAAAATTGCCGCAAACCCGAGACTCGCACATCATCATGCATCAGAAAATCTGCTGCAAAATTGAGGGAAGTCGCGAGGCAGCATGACTTGGGCTCTGGATTTCTTTGAATCTACATTCCATTCTCATATAATATCTTAATGCTGTTCAATTTTGGCTTACAAATATGATGAAATGGCAGCCCCGGAAGAAGGTGAGTCTGCTTCTCCCCCCCCCCCCCCTTCTTCCAATTATGGCGTTAAATATAACGTTTCTCTGGATCACAAGTTGGAAAGAGGGCACAGACTGATGGTCTCTCGTTTACTACAAATGATAGAACCAGATGGTAATAACAGGACTACAGTACTGTAACCAGAACAGAGTTTATAACGATATACAAGTTAATGTTCCCTTTTCACTACGATCTTTTCCACAATTTCCACATTTTCTCTCCCAGTTTGTCTAAATGACTACTGAGAGAGACAGCAATCAGCTGTTGTGCAATGCACTGTACACAGTTTAACTTATAACAATCTTCCATATTAATAATGAAAGACCCAGAGCTATAACATGTGTTGCAATGCCATGTTTATCTTTTTACACTCTGTGCTGTATTGTTTTGCATGTTCTGTATGTTCTGCAGCCTCTTTCCCTCAGACAGTCCCATTCTTAATCAGGACTAATCAAGATGTCAGTGATTCACGTATCCTGTAGTGAATCTCTGGAGTTGTGGGCTTTTACAGTGTTGAATCCTGTGTCCAAATAGAAAATCACTGTAGATGGTGAAACACTGCACCTCGGCACGCATGTGAAAGTTTCAGAATGAACTGGCACCTCTCCTTCAACACATAAACATCTTTTTAGGGGGTTCTTCAAGAGAGCTAAAGCATGTGTCTAGGTTTCTTGTTTTCACGATCTGACATACTTTTTCTTAGACAACTTTGTATTCTTGAGGCATTCTCTCATTGCTCCATTTTCATAGCCTTGGAGTATTACAACATGGAAAATATCTGAAAATCATCTGGGGTCTATAAAAAACTGGTAGCACTAAAATGGCTATGGTTAGGATTTTTACCAGCAGGGGGCACTTGTCTGACAAGAAGCAGTCTCCCTGTGCAGAAGCGGTGCTTTACACTGGTGTATAGGAAAAGAAAGAATAATGGAAGGATGAGCAACTCTTTTCTTTCCTCTGTCAGCTGTTTTGCATCATTCTGGCTTTTCTATCTCACAAAAGACTTTGTTCAACAGCACTTGCAGGCATTTTTTCCTCCCGGCCCACACATTTTTGCCTTCTCAGCTGTGACATGATGATGACAATGATGCGCTGTACGTACCCAGTATAAGGAGCACCAGTAACCAGTGCCAGAAGTAGTGTAACCACCACTACTACTGGTACTGATAGTAACTGAGGCCCACGTCAGTGTGTTTTCATTTCAATTAATTTACGTCTGTTGTTTCTTCCACATCGTGTGTCACTAATCTCATCCTGAAAGATCAGATGAAAGTGAACGATCTAAACCGAGCTCATGTTGAATTATCAACACAGAAAATAAAAGCTGTGTGCGTGCTCTAATGATTTCTACAGCTGCGTGCTTCAGAATCATCCACGAGACCCCCCTTTGAGGACTAAAAGCCTTTCCTCACTGCAGGAATTGATTCCCAGTCACACTGCAGTCATATGTGCTCAACCTGAAAATATCATAAAAAAACACTGTCCTTCATATGTAGATTGTCCTTTCATAGATTTTACTGAGGTGAACACACCAGATCACTCATTTTGCTCTCGTCAAAAAAGGAATAGTGTTATGTTGATTAATTAACCTGTTGGTGATGTTGGATGCGAGCTGCATGTGTATATGAACACATGCACAAACACAGACCCACAGAGTAGTGAATATTTTAAGTTGCCGCCCGCATTGCATGTGTTTGTGTGTGCGTGTGTGTGTGTGATATTTGTCACTTCAACCTGAACCTGCTACACTGACAAGGATGTCCTCTCACTAAGATATTGCACATAGCAGGCAGGACACTGGAATAAACAACCATTGTACTCCACATTCTAAGGAAAGTTATTTCTCCTGAATACAATGCTCTCTTTAGAAAAACACACACACACACACACACACACACACACAATAATGTCACAAAAGGTCCTTGAGTTTTCCCATTCTGGCTTCTTGTTTATCAGCTTTTCAATCTGTCTCTTTACTTCACTTGTAGTTCAATGGGAATCAATAGAAAGTGTGGGAGAATCATATTGATTCAGGCTGAGTGTCCAGTCCACCTCTTCATAATGGATTACACTAATGAGTCAAAATTCCAAATCTGTGATGTTGAAGAAGAGAGAGAGCAGCTCCCTTAATGTTGTTGGCAGATAGCTTATCTGTTCTGGAAAGAGAATGAGAGTAAAAGCCCTTTTTTTTCAGTGTGATTAACTCTCCTTTCCTGTGATTTGGTGGAGTTGCTCCAAACACCTGAGACGTTTAAAAAAAAGTGTCCATTACACAATGGTAAAACGTGGAAGGGGAGGCATATGACTAAAGGCTGACACATAGTTGGGTTTCTGATAATAGTCTAAGCAGGCTGTCTGCCCAGTGTTAATCAATGTTTCTGCAGAGATAGCTTATTTGATGGGCTTAGCAGCCAAATGCAACAATGAACAGGTGGAGCCTGTTCTTTTAAGGAAAAGAGACACTTATGTTTTTTGTTAGTGATGCTAAGGAATGCTAACATGGCTCTTGCTGCGCCTAAAATGGGGTAGCGTGGGTGTACAGCACTGGCCACTGCAGTCCTCTTTGGTATATTATTAAAATATGGACAGTATATGTCCTGGGGGGAAGCTAACTGT
Organism: Scomberomorus guttatus; assembly: GCA_038419695.1. Classification (NCBI taxonomy): domain Eukaryota; kingdom Metazoa; phylum Chordata; class Actinopteri; order Scombriformes; family Scombridae; genus Scomberomorus; species Scomberomorus guttatus. The sequence continues at coordinate 12,359,701 of CM076450.1, forward strand.
AACTAAAATCAAATGGCAGTGTGCCTAAAAGTGCACTGAAATCAATGAAAGCCAGTCTCACCATTTAGAGAATGAAGAATCTGTGGGATGCAGGTTTAAAATTCCACATTTCTTGATTTTAGGAAACACTGTTTTTTTTGTACCTTTTGTATGTTTGTACATGTGTATAAAGTCCAAAGTGGTTTGGACATTAATTATAGAATCTGAGATGGTTGGAATTCCAGAAACATGAGAAAATAGCGAAGCGTGGACAATTAGCTGGCAAGTCTCTGTGTCTTATACCTTTCTGTATCAGACATTGGACTGTGGTTTTTCCTTGTCCATGATTTTTCTTTTGCAACAGCCGGAAAGCATTACAAGGTTCTCTTTTTTTTTTTTTTTTCTGCTGGATGTCTTTTTAAGTCATCATCGCCTCATGTTGTCTCCAGCAGAATTGCTCACAACCTGTTAATATGTTGGGTGGTCTCACATCACGAAACCATGCTCTGCATTTAGAGTTCGCATTATGCCTTGTGGCAGTGTGACCAAGTCAGACGGAAGTGACTGTTTGTTTTTGTGGTTGTGCCAGATGTTTCTGTGGGTTCCACACAGTTGACTTAAAGCCTTCTCACCTGAGAGGGACAGGATGCCCTGCTCATGTTTCTGTGGCCAGACTCACTGGGAACTCTGACTTTTACCGTTAGCAAGGGCACTCTTACATCTCTGACCATGTTCATTGGCTTTTCACCTCGGGGAGTTTCTCATGCTGCTTTTCCTCTTTGATTCGGTATTATTTATGAGCTCTCTGGTGGGGGGGGGGGGGCTATCTGTCCCCCCAGCGCTCCATCAGTCCCTGTGACGTCTCCTGGCTGGCAGCAGCGCAGCAGTTTTGGAATATATTTGCAGCGGGGGGAAAACCCGTCAGAATGTGAAGAGAAGCGCTGGAAGACACACATCTGAGGAGAGAAGAAAGCGGGCAAGGCTGTCAGCGGGAGAAGGAATCACTTGGCAGAAGCTGAGAGTGCTGGACAAAGATTGAGATACATCAGAGAACAAATGAATGGGGAATGATTGTAGGATTGTAAGAAATGAGGAGATAGATGGGTGGATATTGAGGAGAAGAAATGTAATAGCTGTGGAGCTCCAGATATTGAGAGAATTTGAGATGGTTGGAACCCCAGAAAGTGTGAGAAAATGGGGAAGTTATGGAGGCTGGAGAATAAGATGGTGCAGGAGATAGAGATTAGGAGTTTAAGAGTGAGAGACCCTAGAGTGATGCAGCAGGGATAATTAATGATAGGGAGTGATAGCACCTGCTGTTCCTGATGCTGCGCAGTATTTACGGCCCAGCATGCCGAGTGGAACGGGATGCGGCTGCGTGGCCGGCCCCCTTGGCCCATCCTCCTGGGGTGTGAAAAGATAGGGGTGGGAGGGTTGGGGATTGTGTCAGGTAAGAGGAGGGGGGAGGGGGTTGCGTGGGGAACAGCGACTCAGCAATACGGCTCAAATTTATGTGCTGTACTCGCTCTGTTAATCCCAGGCCACCGCCTCCCGTTGGGAGAGCTGGACAGAGATGGAGGACAGAAAGAGGAGCTTCCAGGAAAGCAATGCTGGTAGTGGTCTGCAGTAGGCGCGAGCTGCAGGCATATGCCCGGTAAAGCTCTCTTGGGAGTCCACTGTCAAAATACAACAGGAGAAACAATAGAAACAATGGTGACTGGGCCCTCCCGCTCACATTAATCCTCATTCCTGGGACCTGCTCATTCCACAGTGTGTGTGTGTGTGTGTGTGTGGAGATGGATTTTTGGATAGCAAGTTGTAAATACAAAGATTGATTTATGTGTGGAACAGTCCATTTGTAAATGTTTTCCCTCCAAGCCTCAGAGCACTCATTTCTGATTTGCTATAGCTTTCCTTTACCCCCCAGTGCTTCCGTTAGAGCAAATGGAGCTATGTTTGAGTTTATTGAGGTCATTGTTCCAGGGGTGTGGTCAGCTGCTCTCAGGGCTCAGGAGGTGCCTGCCTCTGGGTGCCTCCACAGGGAATAAAGCAGACCTGACTTGATGGAGCACATCAATAGGAACACATTTCCTTGTTCTGTGAGATGGAACAGTCTTCTACAGGATTTAAGCTCTATTCTTTTCATTCTTTTCATTGGTTAAGCTTCTGTATTATGAACTCAGTCTTGCATATACTGTGAAGAGCTAGTGTTTCATACATAAGCTGGCTAAAACATGTTTTGAATATAGGCTGTCAGTGGCACTTGAGACACGTCCCCGCAGCATATGGCCTGAAAAACATGCATACTTTTCCCTGTTTCACAACATTTATCAGAGTACAGCTGCCAAAACCGCAGTTCCTACATTCCTTTATAACTCCACACTGGACTTGTTCCAGTGGGCCGGGCGTAGTATCAGCTCAGTCCTCAGGCCCTGCAGCTGTCTCCGTCTGACGCAGCGCTGGATGTTGTGACAGACATTCGCTGCTAGTGTGCTCTAAAGAGGGCCTGCGATCCAGCCTGGATGGAGACGTGTGAAGAGCACCACTAATACCACCCTGCCTCATACTGACGCCCCTAAATCCCACTAATTCCATCTCTTCTTTTGTCAGAGATGGGATTCATAAGCCCTTCTTTGAAGGCTCAATTTTCCAGGAGTGTGTCCACGGCTTAGCTGTAGCCACAACAAGACATTCCATTCCTGTCCGGTCTGGGTTGGCACCTGAGTGGTCGGCATCTAGTTGTTGAGTAGATTATTGATGATTGTTGAGCGCGAAAAAAAACCAATCAATTAATCCCTGAATCTTCATGGCCGCTGGACAAAACAGCACACAGAGCAAGAGAGAAGCAAACAAGATTAGTTTGAGCCTCGCTCACCCTTTCAGACTTTGAGAACGAATAGGTGTCGTGCAATGTTTGTGCAATCAAACAGTGTGGCAGACACACACAAATGGCCTCAGCAGAATGCTTCTCTAAGGGGTCACAGAAACAACCAAGCCAACAGCAGATTGTTTTAGTTCCCCTTACCACCACTATGGCCTGCCTGGCTCTGCCTCTTCTTACTTTTCCTGCCATGCTGAATGTGGTGAGGGCAGCTAAGGAAGGTTTTTAACTGCTGGCTGTAAAATCATTGCAGGAAGGAAGGAGAAATGGTGCTGAGCACAACCCACTGAGCCTTTTCCATCTCTATCTCTCAGGGCTCGGTTTAGTTGCTTTTCTGTTCTTGTAAGTTTGGAGTTATTTATATGAGGCTTGTACTGGGATACTTATGTCAGGCCTATGTTTATAGTTGCTAAGATGTGGGCCAGGAACACTTCCATATCCTCCGTAGGCTTGTCTCCTAAGGGAGATTCATGATTCCAGCTTCCTTAACAAGGCAGACAGACAGGTGGTGACTGACAGGCATGCTGAGATAGATTCAGTAATGAGGACTATAGAACAAACCTCCAAGGTCCACCCCCCATTCACTATTTCAAATGATCTTATGCCTCATAGATTTTATATATTTAACCAGGGGTTCTGTTGCAGTCTACATACATTATAATGCTGTGTTTGCCTTCTCCCCCGTCACCATGGCTCCTCTCTGCCCCCTCTCACCCCAACGATGTTCCCTTCTGTTTTGCATGTTCTTGCGGTTGTCTACGTCTGAAACCTGAGCGTGTTTTGTTTGTTTGTTTGTGCCAGTCTCTGTAGCCTACATTTGTGGATGTGACTTGAACCTTAATGCCTACCCCACCCTTCCTGCTCCGGTAAATTGCATTGCCACGTTGCTTTAAAGGAGCTGTGTAAAAAAAAAAAAAAAAAAATCTCACATACTGTGTCTATTTGTGCATTTTTAAAATGCCCTTTTTTGTGTTTGTCTTGAAGTGTCTTGGAAAATGATTGTCTCGACAAGTGAGCGATATCCTTATGTCACATAGGACATGATTGATGGATACTGTGCAATATTATCATCCATCAGAGATACTGAAATACTGTACCTTCTCCTTCTGTCTTCCAGCCTTTTATTCCCCTCCTCCAGTCTTCTCTGTTCATCTATATTCCTGTGACTGGGGTCAGAGGCCACATTAGAGCACATATTGTTCAGCAGTCTGGGGAGTGCTCCAGTTACCACTGTGAAATCTCAAGCATCAGCGGCTTCTTAGCTGTTTAAATATACTGTATGAGGCTGCAACACTGCAACAGGGGCCGGCTAGACACTACACAGCGTCTATGGTGTGACGTTACATTGTTTTAAGTATCGCCTGCCTTTATAGCCGTGTAAAATGTGTTTGCTGCCTTCGCCACCTGTCTGGGTGTTCTGCATGATGAAATCACGCTGAACAGAACATGTTAAGTGCTATGAACGCTACTCTGTCTTCTGCAATAAAAACGGGTATATGCACTCTTTCCAGCTGCTCCAATGAGGGCTGTGAAAAAAAAAAAAAAAAAACAAAGATACATAATCACTCATTGGAACAAAAGACCGTAACTTGGCACACAACAGTGTGTGTAACACTTCAGGTGTGAAATTACCCTCCCAATTTACATTTGTGAATATATGTTATCACCATCTTCTTTGTCTTCCAATGAACAATTTTTTTTTTAGTTGCAGTGAAGGCTGCAACTATGATAGTATTTGCTAGATATAATATTTGCTGGTAGTATCTTTGACAGACTATAGTTCAGCTGTCCTATTAGGTCTGAATGAAGCTACGGCACAGCTCAGGTGCTGAGGTGCTAACTGAAACTGGTGAGCCTTGTGGTATAATGAATGGATACATTATACTCTACAGACACTGAATACTTCTCATTTGTTGCTGCTGGACAGTGCACAGTTTTACAACAGTGCCCCCGGGGACATTATTGTAACACACCCTTGCTGCCTGGGCATTTGGACATGTGAAATTATCCATGCCCGAGTCTGTCAGCGAACAGGACTGCATGTGTCCATCAGGCTCTCGCCAACAGCAGCAGCCCTCAAAGAGGCTAAGCTGCCTGCCTTTAGCAGGTCCCTGTTAAGATGTACAGCTGAACTTGCACGCAAACTTCCTACCTGGAAGCTTTGGGTTTGATTTTCTTCCACACAACTGGGACATTGTATTATTTATAGCGTTGCAGTGCACACAAGCTCAACAGCTATCAGCTTGAAAACTCATATGAATTCATATTAGGTCCTCGTATCCACTATTGTTGGTTTGAGCTAAGCTGTTGACATTTACGCCAACAGATCCATTTCCCCCAGCTTTCTATCACTCCATCCCCTCATTCCTCAATCTCAGCATTGTGCTGCTGCTGCTGCTCCTAGCTAGCAGAATAGCGCCTCAGGCAGAGCAGGTGCTGGCTGCTGTGATGGTGGCTCTTCTGACGCACACGCACACACACACACACACACACCACGCATGGGCACACCCGGGGGGAGACTGGTTGGCTGTGGTACCACTCTCAGTGAAATGGCAGACCAGGGTTGTTTGTTGGAGAGGAGGAAAAGCTCTGCGCCGGTTGTATTTCGTGGTCTAAGTAGAGAGCGAGCAGGTGTTTAGAAATTAAAGCAGTCCTCCGTGTGCCAATGTGCTGTCGGTCCCAAAAGAAGTATGTTGATCTGGTAAAATCCTGTTCACTGCAAATCTGTCGACAATGCCGAGTGTTTCTCTGCCAGTTGGTGTTTTGAAGTGTGTCTTTTTGGCGCTGTGTTAAAATTCTAATTTGATAAGTTGGTTCGTCCCCGATGCTGTGATTCTGCACTTGATGAAATGATATGGTTCAAGGCTTTAATCAATGGAAACTGGCTAGTCTCCTGCCATTGTTATGTAACTTTGTTCATCAAGATTTTACTGTAACAACTGTACTAAAGTATCAGAAGGGGTCCTGTCACATATATATGGATGAATAGTTGTTTCATGAGGAATACACGTTGGACACAGTTGTAGTGTGGAGAAACAGTTTGACATGTAATCTCTTGCTCTTCTTGTTTCAACAATGTCTGTCCTCTCTTTATTTTTTTTCACGCTGCGTTTTGTTCTGAAAAATAAAAATTGACTTGACATTTGAAATGGATTTCTAATCAAAGTGAGAGGCAAATGTAATGGCTGCGTGATTGAGCTGTCAGTCTGACGACTGTCTGCGAGACAGCTTTGATAAAATACTTTGGGATTCTTTATTTCGACTACATGAGTAATAATCAGAAACTGATGAGAAATGTTGAACAATAGAAGAATTGCCGATCAGTGTGTCACATTTAGGGTGCTGCTTTTCCTCATTGCACAGTACACGTGACACATGTTTCCTTTTGTAAATGGAGTTTGTCAGTCTTGTGAGCACTGTGTGGCAAACAGATGGACTGGCAGGTTGACAGATAATGGAGATGCGAATGTGGCGGGCGACACTCCTTCTGAGACACCTCTTTGACTGTTATCACAGCCACTTGTCCCCATTCCTATGAAGAGGGACTCATTTAATTCCCTGTCCTCGTTTCCTGCGGTGACGGAAATTGTCGCCCTGGCACAGGAACTGCTCATCTCAGGAAACTTACACAAAACAACACGAGACAGAAAGAGGTTTTTCTACCTTTTCATCCAGTACGCATCCTGTGACCTCCGTTTTTTTTCTCATTAGCTATTGATGCACGTGCTTAGTTGTCTCAATCAGAGCTCGTCTTTAAGTGCTTTCCTGTTTGGGAAATTAGCGTCAAATGATCTTGTTTGAGTGCCCGTCTCTTCTTGGCTTGTGTGATGGTGAGTCCCTGGGGATTTGTGAGAGGATTCAGATCGGAGGTTGTTGAGAGGAGGGGGGAGTTATGAAACCTGATTAGAATATGGTTTGAGTTAATTAACTAAGACTTTTTTTCTCATTCCATCTATCTATGTGTAATCTAATTACAGATGGTGGTTTTCCAGTTCCTATCAAATGAAAATGTAACTGGTCCCATGAGAAAGGAAGGGGAGGGGGGGCGAGAAATGATACTCCTTTTAGCTGCCCACCCTCCTCCTCCACCTCCTGGTGTCATCTTCTCAAAGCTGTGCTAAGGAGTTAACAGATGTGATGTCAGAGCAATCAAAAAGCTTCATTCTGTCATTCTGCAGTGCTTAGTTTATGCCACCAAGCGCCCTGAAACTGCCAATATGTCTTTCGGAGACACTGTAGGTGTCTCATCATTTAATGCATTTTGAACAAAAATGCAAGTGTGCGTGTTGCAGAAAACACTGACCTGGTTTCTACACGTCTTCAGACAGCTAACAGCTCCATATGTTACGTTGTTCTCTATAGGCAACAATTCACACGTGCAACGAGTTGAACATAACTTGCATCATTCTTTTGTTATAAAGGAGAATGATGGGAGCATAGTGATTGAATATTGTAACAGAGCTATGGCACCCTAAGAAATGTTGGGCTATAGAGTATTTCAGCTGCAGTGTGGACCCCAGACATAATTATGAACAGATGTCAGAGGACCTCTCATATTCGTTTCTGTCGTCCTTCCACCGCCTTTGTTCTGCCCGCGTCTTCCAACTTCTTCACATCTTTCTTTCAAACTTCTTCGAGTATGGCGAACTTCTTCATGCTGACATCTTCTTTTGTTTCTGCTTGTTGAATATCTGAGCAGCTCTTGTCATGGTAGCTGATTGGAAAGATCAAGAGCCGCTCTTCAACTCCAGTCTCTTTGTATAAGAGAAGTTAAAGGCCAAAAATGCAATTCAAGCACTTCTGCCTACCCTCAGAGATGACACTCATATTAGTGCCAACGTCTTGCTTTCCTGTCTCACATCTTTTTTTCTTCCTTTTTTCTCTCTGTCTGAATCCAAACCCCTCATCTCTCTCCCATCTACCTCTGCATATCCTCTGTACTCCATCTTTATGTCAGTGTCTCTTAGGAAGAAACAGCCCTTAGCTGTAAATTGGCCCATTTCTCACATTTCATTTCGGAAAGTTGAGGCAGGTAGAGACGAATTGGGGGGGAACCTGCTAGCCCAGCACATTGGTAGAACTGTGAAATCATTAGTATCCCTGGGTTCCTCGAAACAAGAGAACTCGAATCAGCCAGAAATTCAGTTATTTCTGTGTTACATTTCACTGTAAGCCCATCAGCATACGTACACCAGCGTCTTATATACTGGTCATAGAATAAAACAGAAGCAGGCAGTTAACACAGAACATTTTTCAGCACACCAGCCTCAGTGGTTTCCTAAGTGAAGAAAAATATCAGGACAGTTCCATTATTCTGCAAATGTGTAAGTCCGTAAAAGCATAAAATTAGATATCTGTGGAGCATAAAATTAATTCTGAGACCTCTACAAAAGGTCAAAGGATATTTTCAAACTAAACCCATGATTAGCTTCTTGTTTGACATACAATGTTAATGCTCGGTAAGAAGTTACCCAGTGTGGAATTGGTATGTCCAGTCACACATTAATCCAGCTTTGAAGTCTTTTAAGTCTTTTGTGACCTACTAAGGATTACGGAAGAATTTCCCATATTGTTCTGATGCGTGTACATAACATTTGAGACATTATTGAAATTCGTGGTTGCAGAGCATTTTGCTGTTGTAGCAATCTGTTCGTGATTGCCGTCCCATTTTCTCCAGTCGCCGCTTTTTCGTGGTCGGAGATTAGTGGGAGGAGGGTGTAGCAGCCAATTACAGTTATATCTTTGTCCAACCGTAGACTCCCCACTGTCTGCAGCCCCTCTCCTCAGTCAAAAAAAAAAAAAAAAAAGGCGCCCCTCTTTTTCTCAGTAGCCCAATTTGTCAAGATCACTCATTCAGATTGGTGTCATTTTGAGTGGGGGATGGCGTGTGCCTTTTTGAGAGGAATGATTATGGCGAAGCAGATGAAAAGGCAAAATGCAGATGATCCTTAATCTCTTTTGAGGAGTCGTACCTCCTCTTGCTTTTCTTCGCCTCTTTATCTCATGATCCCATTTCCTTTTCGTTCAAGGTCTTCCCGGTGTCCCTTTGACCTCTCATTTTATTCCCCTTGATTTCTTTCTCCCTTGATTTCCTTACCCTTCATCTCTTTTCTCTCTTATTCTGTCTCTAAATTTACCATACTCCACTTTTTCTTCTTCCCGCTTCTTCTCGTCTTTCTCTCCTCTTGGCAGCTGACTCCTTTAATGTGTGTGGACGACACAGCACCGACCCCATGTAAATATGTAGGCTAATCTGGGCTTTCATTAGTTTGTGTACATGAATATTGCATGACTGGTTCTCCGGTGCTAGCCCAGATTAGTTCTCAGTCTTTTCCCTCGGTTAATTGAAAACCATTATAACTGACTGCAGTCAGGAGTCGTGCTCCAAAAAGCTCTTTTCTCAGGCTGTTCTGCGGCTGCTCTGATCTCCCCTACCCTCCGTACCCCTCCCGTCAAACCCAAAGCCCGCTTTTCAAATGGACACCAATCAAAAGGCTCTTCTGGGAGAGGCAGAGCAGAGTGTTAGGAAATGAGGTTAAGTGCGCAGACTGACCGACCTTCAATATTGCAACGCACTCCATATCAGAATCTGACAGCCCGTGAGAGTGTGGAAAGAAAGGGCTTGGTGGGACGAGTTGTAATTGGACTGGGATACCAGAGAGTAGACGAAGCATTTAAGGCTCCGTCCTGTCTATTTTCAGTGCATGAAGGGTATGAGATGACAGATTCAACCTCTGTGTTTTTTTTTTTCCTGTCTACTTTTGACCACGATAAACAACACAACATTCACAATACATACACTATATTCCTAATTCAGACTGGGTGGTAGAATCCTACGTGACAGACCGGGCATGTAGAAAATGTCAGCGCTGAGTTCATAATTTTACGCTCTGTATTTTTTATTTTTTTTTTTGCTGGTAGTTCAGATCTTCAGAAGAGTGTCTTTGGGGTGCTATTTTAAACAGGCCTCTCCCTTTTTCTATCTGATCTTGCGTTGTTACTCGGGGATATGGGGGGGCTGAGCGGAATGTGTCGAGACTCTTTGGAAACAAGGTCCTCCATGTTGCCCCTGGACACGTTCCCCCTATCAAGCAGCTAATTTTATGCAACCCTCATCATGCCTTTGGAACAGAGAAAGAGACAGAGAGAGATATTATCTTCAGGATGGTGGCGAAATAAGAGGAGGAAATTGGGTGGAAACTCTTGCTATGCATAAAAGCCAGCGGTATATCATCATGGGAGCATGTTTTTCTGCCTCCATCCTCCAAAATAGACTATCCTGTTGTCGGTATGCCTCTCTGATTCACTTTTTATGTGCTGGGAGGTTGGGAGATGTGAGCTTGTGTATGTAAGACGTTTACACATCAGTTGAGATGGATATATATATATATATGCTTCTCCTAGAGCATCTTGAGAATGCCAGCATCTGTGGTGAATATTTACCCGAATCGCAAAACTCTCCTTACAATTTCATGTATTTTCTACACCATTAATTCTCTGTCAAATATCTTTGCTTTCTTAGACACTTTGTTGCACCTGTGCTGATTTGTTTAACAGTAACATAATTCTATTTTCTACCTTGACCTTGATGGTGTTCTGCTGACACATTTGTGCGTGAGAGTCACATTATTTCTCAGGCTGAATAGTCAAGCATGTTCTCCTAGCACAAATAATAATAAAAAAAAAAACATGTTGTTCCCTCGCTCCTTCCTTTTCCTCTTCGCCCAATTTCCCCTCTCTAGTCCCCACCGCATGACGCTGCAATGCTGGCAGGTTTGTGGTAAGGCTTCAGGAATGGAAATGAGATGCATGGTGGCACTGTGTCAAAGAGCAGCAGATTGAACATTAGCCTGAATGTTCCAGCAAATGTTTGCAGATTTTTTTTATTCAAATTAGCCGTGAATATTGGCTCGGGCGCCAAGGGTGCAGAGAGAGCTCTGCGGTGGACACCTGCTCTGTTAACCCCACATGATGTGTTCATGTGTTTGGGTGATTGCTCGAATTATCACAAGTAAGAATTCCGCGTGTGTGCTATTTGTGGTTCCCTCAGTTTTGGTGCATGTGGCCCAGGGGAGCATGGAAATAGAGAACAGAATGAAAGTTAAATTTAGCCGCCTTTAGCAACTTATTAGTTGTTATATGGAGTGTGTCTGCTCTGTTTTCCCGAAAGCAAAGTTTATCACTTTTAGTCTTTATATTTAGTCAAACAGTGAATCTAAACCCGAGCAGAGGGAGGGCTGCTCCCAGCCTGACTTCAGACAGGATTATTTATGGTTTATGTGCCTGTCGTTGGTGTTTGACTTATTGCAGGGTCACAGGATGTGGGTGGATTTAGGTGGTACTTTATCACTCTTACCTCGCCATTCTTATTCAAGTCACGTCCCACCCTGTCACTGCGCTGGGTCACCTCCAGTATCTGCATCTGTATCTGTGTGCGCGCGCGTGTTGGCGTCTGTATGTAGAGTGTATACTGTATACGTGTATTTGCACACCGCCACTTGATACTATTGACTCGGACCACACGCGCCATCTTCCTCCAGATGCTGATGACATGTGTAGACCAGCAGCTAAACTCGCGTGTTGCTCTCACGTGTGTGTGTACAAAATCAGGGCTGTAATTATTCAATGCCTTGATACACCGGATGTATTCACCCAAGCTCCTGACATTTGATTCATTGCAGAACAAATTTACAAGCACTGCCCACTGATTCATTTACAGTATCATGTACCTGCTCCTCTTTCAACCAATCAGCAGGCTACAAGACTGTCTGCAAGCAAGCAGACTGAAATTCTCTACTGATCTCAGTCTACTTATAAATTTATGTTTCTAAGATTTAATTTTATACAGTCAATCATATAAAATAGAGGCACAGAGTGAACCATTTAATATCCAAATGGTCTATTGTATCAACAACTGTAATGTAACAATGTTGTAACAATCTGCCCTTGTGTGGATTTGTGAGGCGATATCTTTACAGTATACGGCTATATTGCCCTCAGCCCTCCCTCTCTGTCCTTGGTTGGTTTATACGCGCTGACAGTAGCTGCCCTGTCCCGCTTTTAACCTTACTCTAAAGCCATGACTGATGGGATTCACAAGCCTCCTCCCTGCTTCACCTCTCACAGATGATATATGTTTGTAGAGAAATTTACCTTTGCCAGTTTGTGAGTTTGTGTACCGTACGTGCGTGTGTAGTTTTTCTTTTTCTTTTCTTTTTTTTTTTTGTGTGTGTGTGGGTGTGTCTGATCCTTGACTTTGACCTCCGCTTGGCAGAGTGTTGTGTCGCTGTATTTTGCTGCGGGAATTGTCTTTGCGCAATTTAACTAGGAAAGCACAAGTGTCTGCAGCTCTCGATCACACCCGTCTCTTGACTAACTCTCGGCTGACTAGATATCCTGTCAGTCGGGTATTAAATGTTTAATGCCAGTGGATGTAGAAGATTGCCTTCTACTTGTCCTGATTAAATATTTAGGGCTGTCTGAATGGTGCATTTGACATTGCTAGGTGCTGAGGGACCCTGTTCTCACAGTGAAGTGTGGGAACATAACTGACTGCCAGCTGTCTATTTGGTTGTGACTAGGGTGCAACTGGGACCTCGACAGAGTAAAACTGGTGGCAGACACATAATGGGAGGTGAGAAGGGGAGGTTATATTTAGCCATGTCCTTCTAAACACATCCCTGTTTCCTCTCTATACAGCACACCCCTGCCTCTTTATGAAGCCCTTGCTTTGTCCTTTTGAATATAGGGGACACTAGACGAGGATACAACTTGGTTGGTATACAGACCTAATTCGGACGTCTGCAGACAACTGTGAGCTGTGTAGTTCTTAGTTTAACTCAATGGAGACAGCAAATGCTGCCAATTTAAGCACACTGCGAATTGGACTGAACATTAACCAAAAAAAATTGTGTTTCCGACTATAGTAAACGTCCCCCAAAGGAAAAGAGATTGAGGTTCTTTCAGTTTCCATCTGGAAAATCCAGCAAAGCACCAGCACAAAGACAGGCGTGGATTAATATCTTAAAATCAAAGAGCCGCTCAAACAACCAAATGACATGATTCATTTACCTGACATCTTGGCCACAGTGGAAAAGTCATTGAGGCAGCAGTCTTTTTTTTTTTTTTTTTTAGGTTGCTGCTTGATGATGCTTTGTAGTTGATTCTGATGGTTCGGTATGCAAATAAATTAATGTGGAATTTATTCAGATCCATTTTCAGCTCTTTGGCTGCTTGGTCGACCAAGCACATTAATTTTTTTCTATGTAGATTACAGTAATGTTACAATTCTTGTCTTTATAGTGCTGGCAACAGAACACAAAATAGCATTTACAAGATATTCATGGAGCTTTAGTGTAAAATGGCAGGGTTATCGTGTAATCATAAAAAAATAATTAATTACACAGGCGTTTTAAATTAATATAATGACCATGTGATCAGTATTTTAGGTCATGGCAGTCAGTGCAAACAAAGGAATGCGCCAAGAAATAGTGTGCTGAGTGACATATGATCATTCCGTCTGTACACTACTGGACTCTGTCTCACAGCTGCCTAGTATATGAGCTTCTGGAGTTCAATATTTTGACTCTGCAATGTCTAAAACATTGGACAGATGAACATCTCTGTGCTTAGCATGCTTCTGTGGTAGAACGTGATCTTCAGGGGCCTCTCAAGTTGCCCGGTCTGCTCCCTGCTTACCATATGTTCCTTCCTCAAAAGCAGTGAAAGGTGTTGGGATATCAGAAGCATATCTTGACATAGGACCCCTGGGATCCACTCAGGAGACACCTGGTCATACCACAGACCACTTTACAGTGCTGGCTCACACTAGCTGCATTGTTTCCGAGAAGCTCGCGATGGAGGCGCGCACGCAGAGACATATTCTGCATGAAGACAAGATGCATTCCTCTGAGGTTACGATGTACTGAACACCCTGGCACTTTCCCCAGCTCACACATCCTTATTCACATCCACATGGCTAAGACAATCCAGCAGTGTGTCACCCAAAACAACTGCGGTCTGCAACTGGAGAGATAAAGAGAAGAGAGACAAACTTAGTCCAGCTGGAGAGCATTCCCTCTGGTCAATAGAGGAAGACGAAAGTAAGTGAAAAGCATGTCTGACTAAGCCTGTCTGCTTGGCTGGTCTGTTGGACGACCCACAAAGGGACGCAGGGGATTGATCAGAGGAGGGGGAGACCTCCACAGGAACAGCCTGGAGGCAGGAGGAACCTTCTGCTCCACAGTCAAATCTACTTCTGAAGAGACAAACGCTCAAAGGATAAAAGTAGACTCCGCTGATGTGATCACTGCCTGAGCTCCATAATGCCACATGATGTACATAGATGCTTGAATCACAGTTTGGCATATGTGCTCGAGCAGCCTCTGCTTCAGTGGAGGCTGGCTGGTGCTTATATTTGCTAGCCGCACCTAACAGATAACTCCAGTTCATCCAATTATTGAGAGCCTCTTAGCGCTGCATGTTTACAGTCAAACCAGCCAAACTCTTTGTCGACCATATAGCGCAGATGTGGCTTTTATGTGTTGATAGAAAAAAAAAAAAAGCGTTTGGATCTCTGTGAGGGCTAAACTAATGATTTAAAGTGTGACTTGTTGTGGTCTTGCACAAAATAAGCGAATTTCATGACTGTCTGCACCCACTGTCTATTCTTTACAATATTCCAGAGGTTTGTGGTGGGGCTGTAATGCTATTTTCATTGTGTGGTTCTTTGTTTTCACTGGTATATGTTTGTTTGTTGTACCATTCCTCTCAGGAATGTTGTCGGGTCTCTGTTTTTCATTAGCTGGACTGCGTCAGAAGAATCCGACCCATGATTTAAGGGGGGGGGAGGGGTAAAATCATGTAGGCTATTTTAATCCAGGCGTGCATCTTTCCTGTAACATTGGCCTGCATCCAAGTTCATTAGTGTACCTGTGATCCAGCATTTAGACTGAGGTCAGCAAGCACGCAAGACTGAATGGCTGAACTCAGGAGATGCTTGTTAATATGCTAATGTGTCCACATGACTGATGGGTTAACACGTAAGGTAATTGTTTTTTATTTGGATTTTTTATGTCTGATACGCCACTAATTTGGCTTTCTTTTTCTGTGGTCACGCTTTAAAAACTTCCTCTGCACACATCAAGGCAAACAGCGTTGTTGTGCCCAGTGTTTAGGGAACCTTGCTGGGTGGATCAAGGCAGGATAAGTGGCTAAGGTATGAAGGAGGCCTTATAGGCACTGTTATGGCTGGATGGTTTAGCTATAATCCGATTGAGCAGACTGGGGAGACTTGAGGGGGGGGGCGGCAGCAGGTTCTCGCAGCCAGACAACCAGTGTGCTCACACCTGCCACTCCATTTCATCTCAATGTTCTAGCTGATTACTGTCAGTAATTAAAATTTCTAATTATATCTGATTCACTATCAAGCAGGATTTGTAGAAATACAGATTATTAGCTGGTTTTGTTTTGGCTCAATTACCCACTTACCTCTCGTGGGAGCTGTAGCTTGTAAGCTAGATCTGAGCTCTGCCAGCTCGATATCTCCAGCAGCAGCTCACCACAACACTCCCCTGTCCCCCCCCCCCCCCCCCCCCCCCTTCAACACCTGCAAGCGTTTACAACAGGTCTGCCTTTTGGTCAGTGGGATTGCGTAATGTTGTGGGGTTAGAACAAGATGGCTTCCTGTGAGGACATTGGTGGCTCTTGTTGAAGAGAGGTAATGAATATTCAGAAGCTACAACCCCTGTAAGGAAGCAGATGAGCAGAGTAAAATATTCAGAGCAGCATGTCATTGGGGTTGTTGAAGTTTAACCAATCAAACCCACAGAAAACATGAGCAGGATTCCCAAATGGTGAAAAGAAGGAAAATACTTCTTCAGATTAAAGGCAAGAAACCAGCAGTGGAAAACATGAGTGGCAGAAGCAATCCTCTAAAGCAATCTATAGCAGCCCATCCAACCTTGAAGGAGCATACAATAGCCCGAGCCGTTTCCTCAGCATTAGCAGTCTTGTGTGGGATGCTGTATAATCTACCTGCCAGATTAAGATGACATGGTCATTGTCTAGAAGAGAGAATTGAATTATGGTGTGTGAAGGGGGTTTAAATGAGATTATAGGGAAAGAACTCATCCAGCATGCATGCAATGTGCAAAGTCAGGGGCTCGGCACACACTGACTACACTCTCTCTCTCTCACACACACACACGCACACACATGTGCTGCTGTGAGCTGTTTTGCATACACTTAAGCGACAACACACAAAAGATGTGAATATACAAAGCACACTTACACATGCAAATGTGCACACATGCACACTTGGCCTACATTCATAAGACAGACTGCATTGGGGCTCATTCCCTCTTTTCTTGCTGCATCCTCCTAAGCAGAGCTTTTTTTTTTTTTTTTTTATGGTGGTGACACTGCATCCTCTGTCTGTGACTCTCTGTTTTTTTTTTGCCCACTAATGTGTTTACTACATTGGCCTGTTAGTTCCCCTAACACAAGTATATGGGCTAATCCCCGGGATGTGTGCGATTAGTTTTAACAACTCTGCAGCATATTTAGTACATGTATCTGCTCTGTTTAACCGCAGCTAATCTCCTAGCATCCCCAAACTGCTGAGTTCTCATGATCTTTCCTCTCCGTGTTTACACTTAAACTCTATCTCTTTTCATGTTTTTCCTCAGGCTCCGTGTGCGTGCATGCGTGGATGTTATTGCACATTCGAGTAGAAGCGTGCGAGTTACTGTGGTGGCTGAGTTTGTCTACCTGTGTGCGTGTGTGTGTGTGTGTAAACCGGTCCACTCTGTGATGCAGTTTAATTCCTGTGGATGCTGTTATCTCTGAGGATATTGCTGTGTATGTGTCTACCCTGTGGGACATGAATATGTTTAGAGATTCTGCAGCAGCTTGCGATTTATTTTATCACCATTGATCATCAGGTGATAGGACGCACAAAGGCTTTATAACAATAGTGATGGTATCAATTAATCACATTAACAGTATTGTGCTCTATCAGATAGGGTGTGATCTCATCCCTCAGAACTGTGTTTATGCCACACATACACTACTCAAATGTGCGTGCGTGCGTGTGTGTGTCTGTGCCGGTACATCAATTGAGGGTGGATGGATTAGAATTAGCAGATGGACTGTATTTGCATTAGCCACCAGGGTGTTAACACAGACGGAGTCAATCTGGTGTGCAGGGCTGAGACCAGGTTGTTGCTCACTGGGGTAGAGCCAGGCCAGGACACCCTGTCTGGGACTCTGCAGCAGCAGCAGGGGGTCTGGGTGGGGCCAGAGTCCAGTCTGTCTAAGGTTAAGGGGATGAGGAGCACAGGAGGGTGAAGAGGCAACACTGGGCTCAGTAGCTGGCTGATGCTAAGTGTTTGCGTAAAGGAATAAGCAGAAATTGGGACAATGAATTGTGATATGACGCTGCACAGGTGAAGAAAGGGGGGCTGACTAGAACATAAAAGGAGGAGATAAGTAGGAGGTTATACGTTGAGGAAAGCAGGCGCAGCGAGAGGAGGGAGGGCATGTGAAGGGGAGCTCATGAACCCGAAACCCCTCGCAAGTGTTTTGGAGTCAATTAGCTTTCTTTCTGATATATTCATGCTTTTTTTTTTTCATTTCCCTTTGTTCTCCGTTCTCTTGCTTGGTTATCACAGTCCCAAGCTCTCCGCAGGGGGTTGGTTGCAGTGTTTTGCTAGGCGAGGCTTGTGTTTGTGTCAACCAACCATCACAATCCCTGCAGAAAGGGCCAAATCTTCCCCCCCCCCCCCCCCCATGTTTCTCAGATATCTATTCCTCTCTGCATTCTTTCTTTGAAAGTCGATACAGCATGCTTTTAAGACAACATTTTGAACCATTACAGATGCACAAAATCTGCCAAAAGTTGTGACAACACTATTTTTCCATTTTAAAAAAAAAAAAAAAAAAGTATGTGTCTGTTTGTCGTATTTGCAATTCCCTATCTGTGTTGAAGGCAATACATATGTATGCTGGCTGTAAAACCTGCCCTTTTTCAATAATAGGTTCTATTATAGTCTAAATGCTAACAAAGTAGTCTTGGAGAGGTCAGGCAAGCCAGACTGCTGTGATTATTATTGCTCATCAGGATCCATACAAATCGATATGAATGAGCTGTCCTAGTAGAAAAGAGCAAATGGGAGGCATGACGTGGTTGCCTAGCTGGTGCCACCAACAGTCTTCGTTTCCTGCCAAAAGCAGACAGCGAAGACTCTTTTTTTTTTAGGAGCACTTCTCGAGTTAAGAATTAAGAAGTGATAGCAACTTGGCTAAAGCTACTCAAGGGTGCTTTGCAGTGAAAGACACAGAGATACTGACAGATACTTAGTGGGTTGTTTTAGTGGTGGTTTACAAGCATGGCAGTCGTGGAACAAAAGGAGAGATGAAGGCTACTAGTCCCCAGAGTTCTTAAGCTTTAGTGCAGGCTTCTATTTTGGGAAGAATGATTCTTTGAGAGAACAAGAGAGTTAGGGAGGGAGAGTCGGAGAGGCAGCTTTTTTTTTTTTTATTGCACCCATTACATGTCATCACTCCAAACTAATCATGTCCTGGAAATTGAGCCTGAGGAAGACTGCTGAGCTTGGATTTTACCCTGCTCCCCTTCCCCTCCCCCTTTTCTTCACTCTCTCCCTCTATATCTCCCCCTCTTCTCGCTCCCACCCTCACATCGCTTTGCTTCTTTATCTCAGTCCAATCTGCAATTCCCCCTTCCTCCATCCATATCTGTGCCCTCTTTTATTACTTTCCCCCTCTCTTTGTATTCTTTTGATTCCTCCTGCTCTATTCCTCTTTCCTCCCCTCTTTCACTCTTTCTTTCCCTCTCTTCTCCGTCTCCCTCTGGTTTTTCACTGTTAACTACTGAGCCAGGGAATAGTGCCCCAGCCCCTCTCCACTGGATTTGTTTGCTCTCAGACAAAGAAGTGGATTTTCAATTAAATTGGCTGTCATTAGAAAGCCGGCGACACTCTGCCGTTCCAGGGCCGTCACAGCAGCACAGCCAGCCTTCACACGTGCTTTGATGATGGCTCATTTTCCCTCAACGTCGTTCCCCTTCTCCCTGATCCTGTCTGAGACACTCGAGCTCCACGTCTACGTCTGTACATTTCAGACGCAGAGCTCTTATACCAGTAGTCCAGGGCTCCGGCAGACCTGCTTATAATATCAGCTTCCACAGTCAGAAGGTGGGAGTCTGCTAGGTGTTAAGATGCTGACTGAACCAGAGACCCCCTGTCTGGTAATTGCACTGGCTTAATAGTACCGAGAATGCTATCTCGGCGTGACAGGTGGTCACGAGATGTGGTGGGATAAATCGCTGCATAAATTACCCAGAGTGGTGGAATTGGAGTTTTGCTGGGAAAAAGGGGAAGTACAGGCGTTTGACAGGGAGATGCGATAAGCAACTGGATGGGAAATGTGATGAGGAAGTGGTAGAGGGGAGTTAACCATGACACGAGGGAAACAGGGCTTTGAATGGTTGAATCCTGAATGCATTGTGGGCAGTTGTTATCTTTCAATACAAAAACACAAATAATCCAGGTCTGTTTGAATGAGTTTGAAGAGCAGGAACACAGAGGCCCCGGGACAGACAGCATACAGATTAAATGCGTGGTCTATCCTCCAGGGTGGGAAGAATCCGCTTTTTTTTTCCTCCCTATAACACGGTATTTTCATACATATTTGATCCTCTCCTGGCTGTGATTACCACTCGCCGCATTGTCAATCTCCATCTCTCACCAGTTCCAGTCTGTCCTGCTCTAACAGTATGTGTGTGTCAGGCTTGTTTGTGTGTGTGTGTGTGTATATATATGCACACATTGTGGGGAGAAGGGAGCCAGTTATATTAGATTTGGCAGAGGCAGCACAATTTGTCTGACATGTTGAGGGAGAAGATTAGAAGGGGAAACACAAAATGTATTCAGTATTACACTCTCATCTCACAGCTGTAGCAATTGATTTTTTTAAAAGTACACATTGGAGCGCCTGGACCGCAGATAGCTGAGAGGGAGGTGTGGAGAACTGCCATTATCAGGCCAGAGACTCCAATTCACACATGTAAAAATTCCGAATGAAAAGAGGATAAACAGCAATAATCTGTTTCTGCGGACGGAAGCGTGTCTAAAGTCATTTGGGGGGGGGGGGGGGTAGCCGCTGTGTATGAGTTTCTCCACTGCTCTGGCTCATTGTCCTTTACTACATGGCTCGGCCTAAGCCTGCCCTCTGGGTCAGATTACTCACAAAATGCCTCATAGGCTTCCCAGGATTCCCCTAGTCTGAGCTTATCATTCTCACACACATTCAGCAACTTCTCTGGAAAGCGAGGGCACTGTCTTAGCGAGTTCACATTATGCCTGCCAGTTGACCAAACCCTGAATAGTGTGGACAACCAAAAATAGGGAGAAAAATGCATTCATCAGCAGTGGGCTGCCGATATGGGTCAACCACCTGAGAAGCCTCCACAGCAGTAAAAAGGCAACTGTCGCATCCCCGAGTGAAATAGATTGAGATATTTCTACAGTCCTCTGCTAAATTATCAGTGCATGTTAACACTCTTACTGTTCCGCGGCCATTGATGAGGGCCAACTTTAAATGAAAGAACCAGTCAATGTCAGCCAGTTAATGCCGTCCTTTGGCAATAAATGGTTTCTTAATGGTTAGTCAATTTTCCCACTTTTGCGCGTAGTCTCATATGAAATGATTAGTGACGCATGGCTGTGTTAGGAGAGGGAACATCAATCAAGCCTGAGAGAAAGGATGGCTAATGACACATGTGTCTGAGAGGGAGGCCTGAGGGGGTGGCGGGTGGCGGTGGCGGTGGGGTAGCTGCCTTTCACACTCAAAGATGTATTTTTGTTCTCTTTGTTCTCTCTTTTTATCTCACAACATGTAATTAATAGTTGCTCCCACAGACTTGAAAATATGAGCTTGCTCTCTTCAGTTCAGAGATTTAAAAAAAAAAAAAAAAACATTTTTGGGAAGTCAACAGGAATACTTTTGGACTTGCGTGCATCTAAAATGCTTGCCACGCAACAGAACACACAACAGAGCCCACTTGGTTTTTGCGCTGTTGCGGCCACAGTCAGGTAAACATGTGTGTCTCAGAGTAGTGTGTGTGTGTGTATGCTCTGTAGCTGTTGACGTAACGCGTGTTGTTTTTATGAGTCCCCCGCCGCATGTGTCGAGCTTCTCTTGACGTCAGCGTGTGGAGCGCCCTGAACCATGAAGCACATCATGTGAGTGGAGGAACAGAAGAGAGACTCCACTCTCAAACTCTCTCTTTGATCAGTCTGGAAAACTCAAACCAGCTTCCATAATACTGTGCCAGTGTGTGGGAACACTTTCACACAGTATTTACCTTGATTGGGAATTGAAACTGACATGGTGGAGGAACGTGAATCTCCTGGGGTTTAGAACAAAGTGCTTGTGTTAGTAAACAGATGCATAAATTGCACTCTTCTAAGCTGTGAGTAACACTCACAGACTTGCACAGCCTGTGAGCGGGGGTGTATAATTTCAGCATCCCTCGAGCTTCCCAAGGCTTTGGTTAAACATTCCGGAAATACCATCCTGGCGATCCATCTTTGGCCACCAAGTCAAGGAGTGGCTTCCCGCTCCTTCTCCTCTTGAGATGTGTGTACTGCTCCCTTATGGAGCACCTAGATCATCTGGCACTTTGTGCTCCATCCAGCTGCTGACACTTTTTTCTGCGCTTGTCTTATTTATAGCGGTCACTCAATATACAGGACCAATCAAAAGTATTGACACACTCAAGTGTGTCCAAACTTTTGACTGGTCCTGTATGCAGTCCATGTTTTCCCTTCTGTGGAGGGAGCAGTTGTGTTGTTTAGTTGTATTGTGACACTGGCAGTTTGATATCAGGACGTTTGATTTTCGGTGATTATAAATGTTACTTTTTGGCCTTTTGATTAAAACCACATGGAAGATCCTGAAAAGTTGTGTAGTAGTCCGGTGCCAAATAAGGAAGGAAGACTACTCCTTTAGAAGTTGTATTAAAGCACTGATGAGTATTTTTAACCTCAAAAAGAGGAAATGGTGGAACCCCGCTTGTAATGTTGGTCTCTTATGTGGATTTAACTTTCTGGAAAGTAAAATAGTAGAATAGTGTAAAATATGCCCGGCAGTGGTCAAAGGAAATAGCAGTTACTAAATCAAAAAGTTGTATTATCTTTCAACTGTGTAGAACATTAAAATCCTGTAGATGCTAGAGGAAAAACATCAAATTAGAGGAGCGTACTACAGTTAGTTTTTTGCTAATTAAATGATAACCAGACTTCCAGCATGGTTTAGATAATAAAAAATCAGGTCATGGGCTAACTGCTCAATGCCAGACGTCCTCAAGCTACATGTCATGCTTTATATACCTTGGTAAAAATCATAGCATGGTATTGCCCTAATGCTAACTCAATTACGCCTCTTCCCTCTTCTGAGCCCCAAGCTTAACCTTATCTTAGATGGCCATGAACCATAACTGATATAATCATAGCAGTCCCTGTGTGGATGTGTTACCAGCACATTATCAGACGTAGTAAATCAGTTTATGGATTAATCAAATTTAGCCCCCACGTCTTTAAATAGCAGTCCTCCCTCCCTCCTTCCCTCCTCAGCGTCCCTCCTGCAGTGGAATCAGCTGAGCGCTCTGCCCATTTCCAGAGCATTCAGGTGTGGCTCCACCTCCGCACTCTGTTAATAAGGGCGTAATGGCTCCATATCTGTTCCCAGGCCAAATGAATTGAATCAGTTCCACAGTGTGATTAAGAGTGTGGCCCGGGTGTCCTGTGCAAAGCTGCGCTGGTGCTTTAGCTTTGTCTGTGCTGCGGTGAGGATAGTTCAGCAGAGAGGACCCGGGCCCTCACTCACTGGATATCTGAAGCACCTGCCTCTGCTCAAACACACACATGATCAAAGCTGCTCAGCAGGATATCTGACTGCTGCAGTTTTAGTACAGTTTGGAGGGAAATACTTTTGGCACCCTGTCTTTTTAACACAGAAAAGTGTCTTTTGAACCGCTGATACTACTATTCAAGTAATGAGGCAATTATGCTCGTATTGTCTTATGAGGGAATTTATAATGCGGAACATAAATCTTTCACATGGGCGGTATGTATTTTTCACACAGACACAGATAGAAGTCAGAAGTTAGAATTAGCCAGTTTTTTTTTTCTTTCACTTGTCTCAAGTATAAAAACAGCCATCACCTCTCATCGTTTTGTGTTTTAATGATAAGGCATATATACATAAAAAGAACAAAGCAGGCACACAAAGCAATAGCTTATAACCAGCCACCTTATTAAGCATTTCTGTAGCCAACAGCCAGAGATAATGAAGGAAGCGGGGGTTGGTGGGAATTGGTTTGACAGTCTTTTCTCTCTGTTTCTCCCTCCCGCAGCACCATCCTCTTGGTCCTCTGTAAATACCATTGAGATAAATTAGCGTCTCTGATAAAAACAGACCTGCTTCACAAAAGACACCATAAGTGACGGTAATTGTCTTTCTCAGATTACATTTCTAACCTCTGCACCTCGTTCCCTCCTCTTCCTAGCAAGCCTCAGTTCTCATAAACACACAGGCATTAAACTGACAAGTTGTGTCATTCAGATACACTCTTACTTACTGTGGAATTTAAGAGGCACTTTCTCTCCCGTTTCTTTGACTGCTTGTCATACACTCCAGTGCCGCTGATGGAAAGAGTCGTCACTCGCTGTCAGAGTAGCCCTGCAAAGTGGACAAATGTGACAAACACCTTTGGTGCTTTGATCCTGTTTGAATTGCACATCTCTGCCACTCACTTTCACTTCTAGCAGTAATTCTCTGGATGCATCCAAAGTCTTGGCTGACATTGATGCAGACAGGATATTGTATATTGATGCATGTACAACATCCGCGGTAAGCTATGTGCAATATGGTGTTCTTTTTTGAGGAAAACAAAGCCATAGAAATACTCATGAAGACAAAGTAAAGTGATGGATACAATAAGGCAGAGAGATGTAGGGGTGGGTGAAAAGATAAAACAAGTGTGAGGGAGGGAGGGACCGAGAGAGGGGAGAGAGGGGGGGAGATGAATAACTGTTTGACAGGTGGAATGAAAAAGCCGCAGAGGGTGTTTGGAGCAGTGTGGTAGGAGTGTGTGCGGTGTGGTGTGGCGCAGCACAGCGTTTGGGTCATACATCACACTAATACAGCAGGAGGACATAGCCTAGCACAGCGCTATGCAGAGCAGGGGAAGAATAATGTGCTGCGCTTGCACCCGCTCAATCTGATTGAAACACACAGCACAGGGGCTACATTTACTCACCCCCCACATGCACACTTTATAAATCTACTCTTGGTCTCTATATTCTCCCAGATAATCCCCGAAAACAGAAACAGAAAACAGACACATGGGTTCTCCATCATTGTGGGAGGAGGGTCTACCGCATTGTGTGTGTCAGCTAGCTACATGTTGCCATGAAGAGCCGCTCTGCCAAGGCCAGAAACATTTAAGTGCAGTGACGTGGTGATGGAATTGCAAGGCGTGCAATTAAAAAGGCATTAGGTCGCCATTAAGAATGGGTTTGGCTTGCTAAAAGACACTGATTAGGATTGTTTATTAATTTATATCGAAAAAGAATGGGGGAATAATAACTGCACCGACATTCCTCTTCTATGGTGCTCATAGTATATGTTATTCTAAATGATCTTACCTGTAAATCTCTGTTTGGCTTTATTATTTCCTATTTGGGGCTTGATACATGGGTATAAGGGCTCCAATAAGGTCTTAAGCAGCAAAAATTCATTATTATAGATGACGTTGGTATAAATGTTTTAGCTTTCTCAATGTATGAAATAATATACTCTTCATTTAATGGAGCCTGGCTCGGCGCTCCTCACTCTGCACGCCTTTGATCACTGAAGCAAGATTCAAAGCAGTTCTGACGAGAGCTCACAGCCTCTCTCTCTCGCTCATGCCACTGACATTTACATTATCCCGCCTGGTCTTCCTTCAGCCCTGGTAATTAGCTCCATCACTGCAGTGCTGCAAAAAAAAAAAAAAAGTATGACGATATCACCTTTGGAAGGATGCTATAATAGCTACATGTTATCAGCAGCCTGTCACACAAAGGCTGCATTCACACCAAATTCGGCAATGCGTGGAAAAACAGCAGTCCTCCTATTCCTTTGAATAGGGACAGTGTGTTTAAGCTGCGGGAGCGGGGACCGCATAGGGCGCAGCAAAAAAAAAACACAGCGGCCGCCTGGCAAGAAGTGGAACCAGACTCAACTTTTGCCAAAACGCAACCCGACGTCATGCTACGGCGGCCAATCACATCTGTAACTCCAACTTGACTTCCTGGATCGTATTAAATTGTCTCACCGGTACCTCAAACAACACGCCACCACCACTGTAGCTCCCTGTGCTGTAGTACTGGATTTCTGGATTTGGTGCGAATGCAGCCAATCTGAGCCAGGCAGGTGATGGCCCACATGCCAATCAACAACATGCAGGCAACAGTGATGTGATATTCTTGCAATGGAGTATTACATCGCAATCCTCTCTGTGGGTGTATCTAATTGGCTGAGAGTTCAGGTCTCAGAGCCTTCCACCTGCTTACACTATCATTAGCATGGAGGCTGTGCTGCTTTACATTTGTCACCTCTCACCTCCTCTGGGGAGCTGAGGTGGTAGGAGGGCCGAGTGCTGGCCCTTTGCTGTTGTGCCACTCCGACCTCAGGAGGCGATTAATTAAGGTTCACGGCCATCCAGATGATCACACCTACAAAAACACACGCAGAGGTGATGATGAGGAGCGTTTAGATACCCCCCGTCCAGCCTGTTGTGCTCTCTCACCTCCTGGCTATGGAGCTGATTGAATAGAGTCATCACTGATGGCAACCTCTTCCTCAGATGTGGGTGGGCTACTGGGGACCTCAAGGTCTGCCTTAGAAAGAGAATTGGATTCCCTCCACTAATAAGGATTTGTTCACCAGGGAGTTAAAAAATGGATGGAGGTTGTCTTTGAAAGGTATGCCTGTAGGGGTTTTGGGGGGTTTGGGGTTGATAGGTTGAGGTATAGAGGTGGATCCCACTGTTGACTAGGATGCTATTTTCATTATTGTCCTCGTCTT
Organism: Scomberomorus guttatus; assembly: GCA_038419695.1. Lineage (NCBI taxonomy): Eukaryota > Metazoa > Chordata > Actinopteri > Scombriformes > Scombridae > Scomberomorus > Scomberomorus guttatus. The sequence continues at coordinate 12,385,715 of CM076450.1, forward strand.
GTCTTGGGTTGTGTTCATTAGAGTTCAAGGGTTGGTGTGCGCCAACTTTCACAGGGGTCGAAATTGGGGTTTCAAGGGGTATGAGAGGGCCCCTCAGGCGGTAAACTGGTCCTTTGGAGCGTTGTGGTATTTGACAGGGCAGCTGTAATTGCTCCTCAGAGACCAAGAAGAGTCAGCATCATCAAAACGAGCACTTTTGAAAGGGATTTACTCCCAAAAGGAAAGAACCGCTACATGGGAGGGAGACCTTAAGAGAACGAGGCAGGAAAAGACATTTATTCATTTTGTGTTAATAACTTTTATATCTGTGGAGAAATTACCTTAGATGTCTTCCTTAGGTCCTTTGGGGCATTGAAATCTCTGGCCCCTTTACTGCATCATCCTTTTCCTCCCCGCAATCATTTTTCTTCCCTCAAAATTTATTTTCTTTTCATTTGTGTCAATGGTTGTGTATTGAAAAACATGAGAGAGTAAGGCCGAGCCTCGGGGTCCCCCAGGGCCAGCACTGCGGCTCTCTTTCAGCATGTGGCATGATGTTCAAAGGCTCCTCCAGTTTTCAGCCCAGTTGAAAGCCAAGTGTTTAGGGTGATTCACACTAATGGCCGTGTCCTCTGCTGTGCTGGGTCATGAGAGTGACTTGGGTCATGGGCGGACAAGGATTTTTTTTTTTTTTTTTTCTTTCAGATTGAGCTGTTTGAGGATAACTAGCCTGTAATAGCAATATTCACATCTGCTGCTAGGAGATAGTAGTCATGGTGGAGCATTTGGATTGAGCCTTTCTGTGTGAGGCTGTGATAAATATACCTCTGTAATTGACCAGGGTGTCAGAAACCACTCACTTTTGTTTGTCTGGATTCAGTGAATGTCGGTTTATGAGTGAAGGGCACAGACAGCTGCAGAAACTGTGTGGCAGCATCTGCTGTTGTATAACTGTGCCTCTCTCTCTCTCTCTCTCTCTCTCTCTCTCTCTTTGTGTATGTATGTGTGTATGTGTGTGTGTGTGTGTCAAATGGGTCACCACTGGAGTGATGGGTGTGCTTTTGATGGGTGACCTAACTCCCTCTCCCTTTCACCTGCCTCCTCCCTCATCCATCCTTCACTCTCGTTCTCTACTGAACGTGATGTATCACTTTATACCCCGAGACAAGAAATATGATGGTTTAATCGTATCAGTTGGCAATTAGTCTACTACGTCCTCCCTGTGTAATGCAGATATATTTGCATTAATAAGACCAGACCTTCATGGCTGACTGCCTACAGAAGAGATCCCTTTCCATAAACAGTAGCTGGCGTCCCCTTGGGTGGGACCCAGTTGTTGACCCATGATGAACTCCTGACCAGAGCTGCCATGTCCTCCTGACTTAGTGCAGTGACACTCTGCATTGTGACCGACAGACAGCGAGAGAGAGAGACAGACTGACAGCCTGACCCAGACACACTGGAATGCAAATTGGGGGATCTATAGAGATTATACTGCCGCTTTTTTCTTTTCATGTTGCGAAATGTAGTTTCATTGGAGCTGATTTGTCGTCACAAGCAAATTATTTTCTTTCTTTTTTCCTAGTTTTTTTTTTAGGTACTGCTTTCAGCAAGGCTCAAACAGAGTGCACTGGTGAAAGATATACTATTGGCTTAATCTCATCCTCTTTTTTGTGTGTATGCAGTCCCAAACCGGCTGCCTCTTAACTACCTTTGCCCCCTTATCCTTTCATTCTCTCTCTCTCTCTCTCTCTCTCTCTCTCTCTCTCTCTCTCTCTCTCTCTCTCTCTCTCTCTCTCTCTCTCTCTCTCTCTCTCTCTCTCTCTCTCTCTCTCTCTCTCTCTCTCTCTCTCTCTCTCTCTTTCCTCCCCTCTCCCTCACCTCCTTTACTTCCACTTCGAGATGGTTTAATGGAAATTATTCAGAAGTGCGAAGAAATGAAAAGTCCAGGGTTCACTGGCTCTTTGTCAAACCATATCTGTTCAAGTCAGAGAAGGCATAGTAGCAACTGGGGCACACGTTTCTTAACTTTGCTGAAAGGCCATTTGTTATTAAGGCAGCGTAAGCACTGTATTTCTTTTTCTCGCAGTAGAGTCTTTTATGACTGTGGCACTTTTCTTTACCCTTAACAATGAGGGGCAGTGCTCTGAGTTCTTATACTTTATTTTAGTTGATTTTAAACCACTTAGAATTTTCTGGACTTTACTTATACTGCCAACCATTTGTTTAATGTTCCTAAACATTTCCGTATTGAACAGGACCAAGGCATTAATCACCAGGGGCAGAGCAAAATGCCTCAGGGCAACATGATGACATTTCTTTTGTTGGTTCTTTGAGTGACTTTGAAAGTCTTGAAGGTCTAGCTTTTCCCCTGTTGTGTTTCAAATTCACAGATGAGTCAGGGTCATAAATGTTTATTCTTCACCGCTCCGTTAGTATCCACATTGCCTTTAACTTTTATTTAAATGAATAAAAGGTCAGAGCTTTGGCAGTTCATTGGCAGAACAACAAAGCAGTCCTCTCTGACAAACACTTCAAGTAAATGGATATTAGGAATGTTGAAGTGTATTTGCTTTGCATATTCTCAGTGGTACAGGACATTTAAAAGTCCTTCCTGTGTCACGTTGTTCCTGCTCAATCACAGATAGCTGTGCAACATAGGGCTTCTCTGTAAGCCTGGTGTCAGTCTCCCAGAGAGTCAAGACAGCAAAGAGAGGAGGGGGATTTGTCTTCCTTTCCCCTTCACTTATCTCTTTTGTTTGTCCTGGTTTCCATAGATGAGCAGCAGCCCTCCATTCTCTTCTCAAGCGAAACTAAGTGCTGCCGCTACTCTCGACCTGCCAGCTCCAAATTGGCAGCCTGACCTTCTTTTTCTTCCTTGGGGCGTCTGCACAAAGCCATACCTCTACCATGGGGGAAAAATGCAATTAAGAGGTGACATAAACACTGAGCACCCGTTGTAGCCGTGCCCAGGAAGAAGGAGGGGGGTAACGCAGCTGCCATTGTGACACGCATGCATAGATACTGGTCTATTAATTGGACTTTACGCATTGCAGAGTGACACTGGGGTGAACGCACTCGATAGAGAGCAGTGGATGCGACTCGGTCTCAATGAATAAGCCTTGACAGGAGAGTGGTGTCAAGCTTTGCTCTGGCTGGTGTATGCATTAAGTGTGGCTGCTCTCTGACCTGGTGTTTTGATTCGTTGTAGGCAATTATCACGCGCATGACAAACAGAATGAGTGTGCAGAGGAGAGGAGAGGCAAATTTTAAGCAATGTCCTAATTGTCCTAATATACTAACCCAGTGAAATCATTACAAAATGTTTTTCCCCAGTGAAAGCTTTATGAAATCTTTTGAAATCTATAATTTTGTGATTACAGGCTTTACTGGAGGACATAAATTAGATGAGACTAAAGATGCAGGACACTTAAAACAAAACCAAATCCAAATCTCGTATCAACAGAAAGTGCTGCAGCTTTCAAATGTCAATCAAGTCGAAGATAAAATTGAGTATCTCCCGGTGAATGTTTTCATAGTCATAGTCAATGCAATACAAAGACATAATGACACTCTAATTGGGCATAATAACTAGAGAATATCTGCAAATTATATTAATTATACTCTAAAGAAACATAATACTCTCTTTGTAAGTTGCATTATGAGAATACCTTGCAGCTTTTTTTAGTAGAGGAAACCCATTAAAGCGGTCACTGAGGGAGAGTGCTGTTTAATTGCCAGCTAAGGTTTGTGACATTTGGAGCAGCACATCGAATCTGGCCCAAAGTCCTAAAGGTGTTGTGAGGGACTGAGTAATTACTCTGGTCTCCCCAGGCAACGGGTTTAATAAGACAACTCAGTGATAGAAGGGGAGCACATGCACGCGCAGACGCACGCGCATGCCGCACACACACACACTCATAAGACATTCACAACGAGTTACATAGATTGTTGGGGTATCAGTAAAATATTTAGTCCAAAAACACATTATTTCTTTAATAAATACCCACAAACTGCTGTTGCATCATTTGAAATTAGCCCGCAGATGTGCCTAATTTTCCACATATTCTCCATCATACCTGGAAGTTAGCAAGTAAACATTAGCGATAGCTCAGTATCAAAATGGCGGCTACACTCTGACCTGCCTCTCTTCTTTCATGTAAAGACTGAGCCAATAGGAACAGATTCTGCTGATGACTGACACTTTGTATAGCCAATGAAATTCCAAAAATGACCAGATGCAGTTTTAATGGGTTCTATAAAGCCACAAAAAAGGAAATTATATCAATTTAAATAGTTTGCTGTGCGTTGCTTTTTATATAAACTGCTTTTACACCATAGCACTTGTTTTGACTCTTTTATATGCACAAAGTTTATTTTCAAGAAGCAAAAAAGCACTATAATGTGTTTGTGACTCTGAAGCTGGGGTCCTTTGTAGTCTCCAACGCCAAGGAAAAACTAAAATAAATAAAATATTCATTTTCTGCGGTGTTGTTATCTAATTTGAACTTGGACTAGGTAAGGCTAAATGCTGTGGTCCCATTGTGTTTTCCAGCTAATAAGACTTTACAATTATCACCACAGTAAAACAACAATCTGTGTACGTTTTGCCTGCCTTCAGGGGGTAAATGTTATCTAAAAGAAAATCGCCCAATCTGGCAACATTTCTTGGGTGTAAAAAATTTCTGCCCCAGATCCAGTTATTTTGACGTGGGGTGTCAACCAATCAGAGGCCACCAAGAAAAGCCAGACATATTACACACATACCGCCGGTGTCCCAGTGCCTGGGTCAGAGATGTGATTTTTTTATGCTTTCTGTTTCTACTCATGCATAAAGTATTGGTTTTTATTTCCACCGAGCAAAAAAAACCAACATAAAACCTTTTGTTTAAACAGCTATTTGTCACAGTTACAGTGTTTAACCTGCTGTCCCAAGCTTACATGTACGTTTTTTTTTATCTGCATGACTTAAAGTTCAAGCATCTCTGCTGTATACTGTAATCATTACTAAATATGAACATTATTATACATATTTTTTTGTATGACCTCTCTTTCTGAGAGTGATCAGGACTGATCTGTCTACTTGGTTAGGCTTGTAAACAGCCTGCCGCTCCACCATGTCTGTGCTTACCATGTTTGTACAGTAAATGAGCGGTTCCCTGGCCTTCTCCTTAGGGTTGTTTAGCTTTCAGACCCCTAACGGAGGAAAGGAAACTCCCTTGGGGGGGACATGAAGCACTACAGGTTGAATGAAATTCTCTCTGAACACTCCAAAGCGCTCTTCATCTCCACAGGCTCTGGGGAAAAGAGCAGCAGAAAAATGTTTAGAACAGGATGCTTAATCCAGCAGCACAGAAAAAGCATAGTAGCGAGTGGATTTTTTTTTTTTTTTTTTTTTTTTTTTTTTTTTACCCAAGAGAGAAAACACTTTAAAAGAGGCCCAGCATGATAGGCCAGCATAATGAGCAATCACTGGCTGATATTAGGAAGTTTATTCATTGAGTACCACTGGAAGATGGCTTAGTGCAGGATGTTATCTTTATGCCACAATATGATAAATGATGCAGGGAGGATAGTGTTAGGAAATAATTAGGAAATATGTAGTAACATATTTCTCAGCATAGAGAGCAGTAACATTTTGCAGAAAATAGAGTATAAGGAAAAAATGAAACGGTGTTCTCTTGTTGTGTGCTGACAAGACTAATATGGTCTCACAAACTGCAGGTAAACACAGTATTAAATGAAGCCGACGTGATAGCAGGGGACCTTCAGCTCATTTTTTATAATTACCACAGTAAGCATGATATAACATGCTCCAATATCTGTATTGTAGTGAAGTAATAGAACATCACTCACACACAGTGCCATCTAATGATAAGTTATGAGAGTGAGTCCTCCTTAAATGGTCCAGTGGGTGTGTGTGTGTGTGTGTAACTTATGGCAGGGTCTCAAATAGGGGCTAGTGGCTCAGTAAATGATGGTGGTGGGGTTGGCTACATCGACTTGGGTCATCACTCCCCGGGTAGCCTGATAGGTAATTCATACACCCCTGCTATGTAGGGGGGGGTCAGTGCCTTTTTGCCATTTATCACGCCATGTCTTTTTCTGAAACCCCCAACCCTATTGGCTCGCACTCAGGCAAACTGTTGCATTAATACAGAGGGGCGAGAAGTGCAGTGAAGATACAGAGCAGTATTTAGCTTTAGGCCTAGAATCATTCCTCTTATTAGCCAAACCGTGTCCTCTAGGTGTTGAACCACAGAGCTGTGAGTGTAGAGCTGCAGGTCCGGACAATGTGCTAATTTGAATTTGCAGGTTTCCTGATGTTCATTTGCAAAGTGGTGTTGCGGAGCTGCACCTTGCTCGGGGTAATCATTAGCACAAGAGGAGGATTTAGTATTCCGCTCAGCTGAGGCACTGACATAGAGGGGTCCCTGGCTTCTGTTTCTATTAGTGTCCAGGCCTGCGGCTGCACAGCCAACACTTCAATGAGCGCTTTCTCAAAGCATGGCCATTTCTCTGCTGCAGCTGCTGCCCTTCTAACTCACTAGCTTAGGGATAGAAATATGACACGAGAGAACACCCGTAGTATTCTCATGCCCCACCCCTGTGTCTTTTCTTCTCTGCTCTACTCACGATTTCACATCCAATTTTCCCATCGCCCAGTGACGCCCATTCCCCTAAGACTCCCAGTTACTGCGGGATCACTGGACTCCCCTGTGAGTGTGTGTGCGTGTGTGTGTGTCTGTGTGTATGTATGTACTCTGTTATTGATCAGGGTTGTGTCTTTGTGGCTCTGGGCTCCTGCTGCTGTTATCACTGCAGTGTGGAGGGTGGGGAGGAGGGAGTGTGGTTCACAGTACTGAGACCTTCAGGGCAGCGTGTGTGTGTGTGTGTGCGTGTGTGTGTGTGTGTGCGTGTGTGTGTGTGTCATCTATTGGGACTTACACTATGCACAGCTTGATGTCAGTTTGACATTTTTCTCTTAGCTCTTATATTTGCAACAACAATTTACACAATTAAACTAACCATAATTACAGTCTATTTGGTCTGACAGCTAGATAAGTGTCCAGCAGGAGGAAGGTAACAAGAGAATACAGGAGGCATAAACAGTGAGTGCACACAGGATTTCTAAAATTGTCCTAATCACAAGTAGGAGAAGGATGTCTAATGTGATTAAAAAACAAGACCACTTTTAGATTCATCTTTCAATTAAAAACTGTTTGTATTAGCAATTAAAATATGATTTATGCGAAATTGGTTTTAAACGAATTGCTAAAAGATTCCAGTTTTCTGTTCAGGGGGAAAATAAGTGATTTGGAGAGAAAGAGAGACTGGCCATGGTGAGTGAATGTTATTTAATTCATTTCAAGGAGGAGTAGCAGTTACCTGCAGCAGAGGACACAAATCCTGCATTTCACTTAGAGCAAAGTGAAGGTGAAAGAAGGAGAATTCTTTCTTATTTTCCCCCATTTCTACCTCCTTTATCCCCAGTTTCCCTTTACTTTAGTTCTCTGCTCAGTGGGTGTGGATAGGACTCTTATGATGGATTGCACCACTGGCCCTCTTGAGTGCATGCATGTGAATAAGTGGGTGCAGTGTGCGCATGTTCCTCCCTTCCCTCCCTCTTTCATCCATCTGCCTCTTTTTTTTGGTTTTTTTTCCCTTTTTCCCCAAAGTTCTCTTTGCCACCCTGCTCCATCCTTTTTCTCTCACTTCAGCTGTTTCAGACATATGTGCCGAAATGTATGCCGGGACACGCGTGTGCACTTATATTCACATATGGTTACACACACAGACACGCTGACACACTCAGCAGAACTGCGTAGCACTCAAGGCACCATTCCTTCGTGGCCACTGTGATTAATTACTTTTAACAAAGCAAACAGAGTCTTGCTTGTCCGGATCAATCTTTTCCCCCGTCTTGGTGCGAGTCGCTGTCACCAGTAATTGCCAAACTCTGTGTAGTATGAAATGAGGGCCACTTTCACCTCTCCCTGGTCCTAAGCTAACCATAGCCTCAATTTTCTGCGCTTGTGCTCTTGCTCTCTTGGCTCCTATGTCTCTCGACCCTTTTTCCTTGTAAAGCAACACCATCCGTGGGAGATGCAGTGTGCTTTTGAATATAGCTGTCAGATATGTTGTCATGTCATCCTAGGGTGACCATATTTTCAAACCCCCAAACCGGGACCCTTAAGTGTACCTCACGTTCACGCACGCACACATGTGTGTATGCGCTTATGCACGCACCATAGGCGTATTTCAGCACTTAGCACACCTACCGAGCACACCTTTCAACACCGTGGACAGCGCCTCAACAGATGAAAAATGATGTTTTGTGTACGGGTACTTTACGAAGGAAGTAAGCCTCCTGGAGACTGACTCTCTCTTCGGCATGACAGCTAACCGTTAGCATACTAACAAGTTCTGTCAGAAAGAGCCGCAAGCGACATAGGCTAGCAACACCCTTGACAACGACACACTGATTGATTGACACACATACAGACAAATCAGTGTTGAATTCAGACACGTGGTACTTTGTTAAACGTCTATGTAAGCGCTGAAAATGAGTATAATATTATAATTATTATTTTAATTATGGTGAAAACCGGCACAATTTGGTAGCGAATGTTGAAAACTGCGACATTTTTAGTGCTTTACAGATATTTGCCGGAAAAACCGGGGACGCCTGGTCACCGTATATCATCCCCCTTTAACTCGTTTTTAGTAGCTGCCGCATGCTTTTAGAGGAGCACATACAAAACACAAGCATCATGCCTCTTGCCATCCATGCATACTAATTGGCATCGCTCTGCCATGCTGATCAAACACCATTAATCTATTTGTAGTATATATTTGTTTCTAAATGAGAAAATTAATACATTCTGCTACCACAGCCAGCTGGGTGCGGCGAGCCCCATTGATTGTTGGCACCCATGGTATGACTCACAGCTCTGAGCAAGTGTTTTTATTTGGTTTGTTGTGTGTGTGTGTGTGTGTGTGTGTGTGCGTGTGTGTGTGTGTGTGCTTTCTGGCGGTGGATTACTTTTATGTTGTGACCAGTTGCCAGAGGAGTTTTGATTAACATATTTAGTTTTTTTTTTTTTTTTTTTTTTTCGCCACCCCTGCGAGGACTGACCTCATCTAAACCGTCCACAGGTGGTAAGGAAACCTGTTCACTTCATCTTATTACTGGACAGGCCATTGAATTACGCAGCATGCATAGAGATAGATATCAAAGCCAGGGAAATACAGCTAACGTGATTAGCAGGCGGACACAATTAATGATGCATGGTGATAGCCAAAGAACGCTGAGGGAACTTGCTGTTTAATGAGCTAACAGAGACTGTGCAGATGTGTTACAGGACCACTCAGTGTTATCAGAGGCAGACACCTCCTTTCAGTAGAACTCTGCCAATTAGCCCCGTTATGGGAGTTGAGTATCAGAATTTTTAGTCTAAAATAGTGAATACTTGTTGCTAAAATGTGCATTACTAGCATTGTGCTGCTGTGTGCATTATGGGTGTGACATATCTCCCATGAAAATGGTAGCACTGTTCAGCTCAACTACATCTGGGATTGACTGATAATTCTCAATAGGAAAGCAGCTCTAAGGACTAGTCTCCTCATTAATAATGAAAAATCCACACTGGTCCACCCGTGATCTTACTTTTTTTTTTCCAGCTTCTGATATTTTCCCTGGACCGGCAATGTGCTGGAGCATGTCATATATATGATAAGTAGAGGAGCCTGTCCGCGTGGGACTCATCACACACTTAAATTGGTGCAGTATGAAGTTCATATTGCAGCGTGGCCGGGGGGGAATTAGCGAGTCTATATATAAACCCCCGTCGCATGTGTTGTGAATTAAAGTGCATTTATCTGGTAATCGCTTGGGAGATCTCCGCGTGCACAAGCAGCATGGCAAAGCGGTGGCGCTGCAGCCACAGCAGCCCAGTATGCCGACGCTGCCGGTGCACTAGAAGATGGGAAGGAGAAACAGGTCATACACAATAAAGAGCTCTGATAGCCTGGATGGCAGTAGACATGTACAGTACACGAGGAAAGAATAACAAGAGGCATCTCTGTGTCTCCTTCATGTGCTAACCTTTATCTCTCTCTCTCTCTCTCTCACCCTCTTCCTCTTTCTTTTCCACCTTCCTCCTTGTTTTAAGTTTATGTCTAACCCTTTGGGCTGCATCACCATTGTCTTTCCTCACCCTGCCCTCTCCTCTCTCCAGTCCTCTTCAGCTTCTCAGCGCCTTATCTGTGATTCAGCTTGCCTTTACTCAATCATGTATGACTCCTTACTAGCAGAATCAAAAGCAGCGGGGCTCATGCCATGCTTTTCATTAGAGCTCTCCATAAAGGCTGACTGTGAGTCTTTTGAAGTATTGCAGGGCAGCTCTGGAGAAGCCACACTGTCAGGGAGCCTGTGCTGCTGACTCTTGTTTGATGAAGCAACTTCCCACTAAGGCAAGAGCAACCTAATGAACCCAACACAAGTGCTGACACTGACAAGGAGCTGTGTCTACTGTGTGAGGGGGGTAATGACTTGGCGGTCTTAACTCAGCAAGCAATGATAACCAACCCCCAAAAAATATCTCAGGCTCAGAAATGCTTCTTTCACTTGGCAGCTGATTTTTTTTTTTTTTTTTTCACACCTCAGAAAACTCCAGTTTGACCGGCTTTCATTTTGCGCAGACTAAATGATTTCCGAATTGGGGTGTAGTGCATTTTGCACTACATCGGCCTTTGTCTCCCACTGGAAATCCAACACATCAGTGGAGATGGCAGCAGCATGTGAGATGTGAAGCTCGGAGTGTCGTGCTTTGAAGAGGTGTTGAGAGAGGGTCAGTTGGACATGACTGCCCATCCTAATGGCTAATGGAGATGCCTGGTTTCCCATGTTGAGAACATGTGTCTCTCAGCCAGTGTTTACAAAGAGGAGGATATTTTTCAGCCATGCTTGAGTTCACTGTCAAAGCCAATTAAGGGAGTACAAATGAAGATGGAGGATGTGATGCCTCAGGCCAGGAGAGTACAGCACCGGGGCCAAGTAGCCTCTTCTGTCGCCATTGTGGGGCTAAACACATCAGGGGAGCATATGGTCAGGGCTGTTTATTTAATTTACATTTGCTATAAATAAAAGAAAAATACCTAAATTTTGTATTTTAAAAAGTGAGTTTTTGTCCTTGTAAAACCTTATTTGTCACACTTATAGATGTACTAATTGAATAGATGTTTTAATAATTGATAAGAAGTTCTGTTGTGACAAAAAAAAAGATGTAAAAGATGCAGTGGAAAATGTAAACCTTGTACTTTCTAATGAAGCCTTTTATGGCCACCTCTAGTCAAGATGGGATGGAAAGCACTTCTGCAGCCTAGGGTTTGCTCTCTTTTTCAGGTTCACCATCTGGCCTTGATTGATTAAAGCTCCTTTAAGTAATTAATGCCTACTTTAATTGAGAGTCAGCCCCTGTGGCTGTGGGGTTCGTGCGCAATGCTCAGGCAGAGCAGAGCCAAGGATCTAGTTGAGAGGGGCACGGAAATCTGTTTAGCACCCTGACCCTCTCAGCCTCACATCTCAAGACTCTTAAGATGCTAATAAGAATGCAAGTATGCTAGCTGCATCCATGTGACAAATCGGGCTATAAATCATAGCGGTGGAGTGTGACATGGTTTTTCTAACATTGGAATTCACATTGCTTGGAATGAGCCAGAGGCATATTGCCATTATATCTGCTGGTTTATCTCTTTTCCATTGGTCTATTTCCTTTGTGAAACCATCAGTTATGGTGGACATGCACGTAGCGGAAAGAAAATTGAATTCCTTCTGCCAAACAGTGTGTTGTGACAGCATGCCACTGCGCGACCCCACAGCTTGCCACTATTGTGCTGTTTCATCCTTTTTGTGATAAATGAGCAATATCAGTGTTTCCCTTCTGTTTCACTTTGACTGTCACAATGGATGTGCACCAAATGACACTTCCACAATCACAAGCCTTGACCTTCTTTATTGAAGGTTCTCTTTGTCTTTTGATAATTGTTTTGAGAAAGCGTTAAACCATCCCCCAGCCGGATAATGCAAGACACAGTGAATACAGAGTGCTCAGCATTGATTCCACATACCTGACTATGACCTTTTCCAATCTGAAGTCCTGCGCTGGCTGCCAGTTTGATGTGAGCCAGCTAATCGATGCCTTGTAGCCGTGAGAGAGTACTACAATGTGTCTCACACTGAAGCTTCTACAAGGCAACCTGGCTTTTACTTGGGTCTTATTGTTGCCAGTCACTGAATAATGAAACATTTACCCTTTAATTGCCGGCTTCTACAAAGAATGATCAGTTTAGTTTGTTCTCATTAAAGCCATCTAATCTAATGGGCTAATTAAGGGCTTTGGATGGAACAGCAATCACCAGAGTCTACAACGCCCTTAGGGAGGAATACATCAATGGATCATAAATATTTTACTACGTCTACCTACATGCAGATTGTAAGGTGCCTCAATTTGACTTGCATAAGTGCTTAACATGCACATTTGATGTGGCTTATGTCGTTAATATAAAATCACTGTAGACTTGACCAGGGTTGTTCTATAAAAGCCCCTCAAGTCAGCCTATACTGCGAAACAAAATCCTGAAAAAGCAGCGTTTTTCATTGATTAGCTGGATTAATACATAAATCTTTCACTCACTGTGAGGAAAAGTGAGTTAGACACTTGTTTTTTTCCCTCACTGACACAACACATACACACTGAGAGATATACACGCACTTGATCGATGTAGGTCAGGGGTGTTTGCTGGTTTAGGGTTTGGTATTATTAGATTGGGGAGATAGTAATAGACAGGCAGCTGTGTCATGATTCTATCCCTGTGACCCCCGGGGCCAGAGGTGTATGTTTGGCCCGGGGCAAAGGGTGTAATGCCCCCACCGCCTCCCCTGCGAGGACCGACCTCAGGCCTCTTCAGTCCTGGGGGAGAGAGATCGGTACCTGCAGGGAGACGCAGAGAGATGGATAGAAACGCATGGATTTGGCTTCAGAAATAGATTTAATTAAATGCAGGCTCTGTTGTGCTGTTCTGTGGCTTTCAGCTTGTCAAGTTGAAGGGCAGAAGGCCCAAAGCAGCAATCATTCGATTTTCACTTTTTTTTTTTTTTTTTTTTCCTTTTTTTAGCTGTTCTCCCAACTAATTTGTCATGGCCGACAGTTATCCCTGGATATTAAATTAAGCAGTTGACATTTTGTGTACCCTGCGAATCGACTGTGTCACCTTGAAAGTGTAGTGGCGGAGATGTGCAAAGGATGGCGGAGGCACATGTCTGAAAACCCTGGTCGACACATGACATTTTTGGGTCACGTTGGAAACCAGGCAACAACACCTATAGAAACGGGGGGAAGAAAGGCAGCGACCCCTTTGTTCCTGTCACACCATTAGTGTTAATCTGATCCCAGCGTCCTGGCCTGTGTGGAAAGCTGATTTCAAGTAATACATGTTTGTTGGAGACAGATGGGTGGTTTTCTCGAGGAGTTATTGATGTGTTTTTCTTCAGTTTGTATTTGTGTGTGTGTGTATGCAGTGTATTTGCAGCCTGCTGTCCCTATTTGATGGTCTGATTTGGGTTCCATTATGGTACCAGCAGGGGTTCTGTTCAGAGTCGTCGCATTGGTACCAACTGCCCTGTGGGTGATCAGAAAACCATCTGCAGCAGGCGTATCCTAAACATACTACAGCAGTGAAGGGCGTGGCACGGTCTAAGCGGAGCTTACGCAGCTTCTATTGATTTCCACATTTGAGAGCATCTCTATTATTGCTGATCACCGATCAGGGCACAGCAAGCCACACAAGGCCTTAGGCTACTGGAGCACAGCTGGAACAGTCGATTCAATGACAGGCTGCATATTGTGGGTGAGGAGTTATGCTGTTTGTTTAGAGAGACATCATTGTGGTGGAGATTTTACAACTCTGAATGTGTGGCAGAAAACAGCTTCAAGTGTTGGGCGGGTTTCCAGCTCCAGTGCCCTTGATACAAAACTTATACAAATTACATTAGCAGTTTGATTTCTTGCCATTCACTTGAATGAGAAAGTGTGTCTGGGAAAATAACCTTATATGTTGGATACATGTTGGCCCTGTTGATGGCTGTGGATGATGTTATGTTTTTGTCTGCATCCATCCTATTTTATTTGCTAGATAATGAACTTTGTACAGTCATTTGTGTCAAGCAGGATGCTGAGTGTACACATACAGTATACTTGCAATATGCCAAATACTCATGTTGCTCATTGTTCATATCCAGTTGGTGTAACAGCGCAGCTCGTTGAAATATATATTTTATAGGATTCTTTGCTTGAGTGTCTTGAAAAAGGATAGAAGTGCAAACACAGACATGCTCCCTGGGGCTGAGGACACCCCTGGGGTTACAGAGTACTGAAGAGAAGCCTAAGAAAGGGGCAAGGACATATGCTGAGGCATTAATCTGCTAATAGAAACAGCTGGTCTTGCGCCAAACTCCCAATCTTAATCTTGTCAATTTTCCGTTCAGCTGCCTGACTGTGGGCCGTATTGTGAACAACAGAGCTGTCACTGAAAGAAAATTGTCCATGTTTCATTGTAAGTGTCTTGTTAGCGAGGAAGAGCGCGGATGCGACTGTGGTGTGCACGAGCTCGTCTGTGCATATGTGCGCAGAGAATGTTGGTTTCCCTACAGTGTGTAGCACAGTGTACCAGAGTGAATAACTTTTTTTTTTTTTTTTTTGCATCATTTCCCTCTTCCTCCTAAGCATAAAAACATGAATATTTAAAACTACATCAAACAAGCATTCATGAAATATTAAAATGTTCGAGAAACAAGAAAAGCTTTTATCCTCTCTTTTATTCGTAGGTCTTCTCTAGCCTCTCTCTTCCTCCCTCTCTCTCTTGCTCATACGCACACTCATAAACACACATGTTCTGACGCACATGCGCGTTAGCGCTCCCAGAATTTACCCACGGGTAAGAACGACAAACCTTCCCACTCGATCCACTCTTCTGAAGCATCAGCACATTGCTGCATTAAATAGGGGAGGCAAAGATGCAGGAAGGTTCAATAATTTACCCCGTATTGAATTTCAGGCGAAACACATTATTAGAAGTCTTTGGTTTGTGGATGTGATGTTGTACAAGATGCCTAACAAATGCCGTCCCATTTCAGGAGGGCCTGTGTTCTTTGCCTTCAGAGGAGTCATTCTCTATAATGCATCCTGTCTGAGGAGATGTCTTTGGCTGAAAGATTATTGTGCCATTCAGTGTATGTAGTGGTGTATCTTGACAGGGCAAAGTTAATCTGTGGAGCCCTCTCTTACCCTCCATGCTCTCTCTCTTCCTCTATCGCTCTCTCAATTTCTCTCTCTCTCTCTGTCTGGCTAAGAGCTAAAGGCTGTGCTAATCACTGTAGCAGCAGCTCTAAGCAGATGCTGCTGTGTTTTTAGAAAAGATCCTGTTAAGCGTGAATCTAAAAAAAATGTTGTGTAGGGGTAAAATCTTGCCCTCCCCTCTCTACCAGAATGCTTCATTAAAATAGCATAGCCAACCTGTTGGTGTTATTTCTGTAGCTTTGTGCTCCTCCGCGCTCTCACTTAAATGCACCAGTTTCACTTCGTCTTGAGCCTCTCATCAGTATCACTGTCAGTATTGTCCTGAATTAGTATTCAGCTACTGTAATGTAAATTTAAGTGAATTCTGTTTTATGAGCAGCACCGGTTGAATTAACTTGTTGGATTATGCAAAGGCTGAGGTTATATTGTGTGTATGTCTTGCCACATGATATGTTTTGAAGGCTGCGGGAGATTAATGGAAGAAAAAAATCCTATAAGGCTGTACGGCACATTGATTCTGTCATTTTTGCCGCGGCTCTTTCGTTTATGCATTTATTCCCGTGCTTGTGTTTGCAGTATTTTAATGCACTCTCCCGAGAGTCTTGTCTCTCGACTGCATGTAGGACAGGATCGGGTAAAATAAAGGGATTAAAGAAGATGCCAATTTTCGTTTGTAGCAACCCTTATTTTATTCATCTTCTTTCTCGTCCTCTTTCTGTGGTCATCTCAGTCAGGGCACGCTTCTTCAGAGAATAAAAAAAGATCTCTGGGAGAGCAGTCATATTGTAGGCTAAATCTAATCAAAGGGAGAAGTGCTTTTAAATGTCTTTTGTTCCCCCAGGCGAAACGTTTGTGGGCCTCTCCGCTCTCGCCAGTGCGTCCTAGCCCAAAACTCCACCACTAGATGCAATTAATATTGAGCGGATACCCTGGCCTGCACTCCCCTCATATAATAACAGTGTTAGAACAAAGGTTAATGCTTCGAATCTAATCTCTGTCCTCGTCATTTTCAATGGAGTTGTGATGCAAGCGGGTAAGGGAGGTAGCAATGTTGAGGGGAGCAGCAGGTCTGGAGAGAGATTGGTAGTCAGTGGGGGGTTCGGACGGAAGCAAAATTAATTACTGGTCTCTATAAATTCGATGTCATGTCTCATTTTCCCTAATCCTCCCCGCCTTTCTCACTTCCTAGCTAACAGAGAAGCTTGGGAAGACTAATGAAAAGGCCTCTTAGATGCTAATGGCAAATTAGCCCTCGTGTCACTTTTGGAAGCTGTGAGTGGAGTGACTGCCTGCTCAGTGAGGAGGCGGCCAGACGGCAGCCCGGACTGCCGCTGCCTCACACGCAAGCACAAACACAGAAAAAACACCAGTGAAGCAAAGGATAGCACTCTTAACATGACAGATAGCTTAAATTTTAAACAAAGACTTTTGTTTCCTTGCCTTAAACGACACTTATCCCTCATCCCCCCCATGATTTGCTGCTGTAATTGTGCATTTCTGACACACAAGCCCAGATATGACTATTCTGAGAGACAGTTTGCTGGCTCTTGGGGGGATTTAGTGGTTTGGCGAGTAAATAATGAGCTGGATCTAGTTCCATCTCTCTTTTGCTGCTGTTGTTAGACTGGACCAGAGTCAGGTTTAACAACTCACTAGGATTAAAGTCTGATCAGGCATGAGACACAAACATACTGAGTCACAAACTTGCTTGAATAAAACATCTTTTTTTCTCTGGTGATTCCAAACAGACTAAAAAAAAAAAAAAAAAAAAAAAAAAAAACACTTATTGATGGAGCTTTGGATCCCAGAGACAGCGTCTGTTTTAGTTTTCAATCTGCAGAATGTTCCAAAACATTTGAGACTCTCATAGAAAGATACAGTATGACAGCAGTCACATGCAGTTTATGTTTCAGTGGGGCTGAATTATTATTCTCTCAACAATGTGACTTTCTCAGCTCTGTGAGAAAAAAAAATGACTGGATGACAAATGGAATTAATTTTTGACTGCTTGAAGATCCATTCATATATCCAGAACATGACACAAGTGCACATTTGATGTAAAATTATGGAAAAAACAGACACAGTTGTGTTATTGTTTACAATTGCATCCTGAAAAAGGGAATCTTAGTAGTATTTATGGTTTATTTTTTTTATTGAGCTACAGACCGACTCCAGTAGCTCTACTCCCTTTTTTCATTCTCCCTTTTCTCCGTCTTTACTTTTTTCTCCAACACAGCCAAAAAGAAATCCCAGTGCTATTCTTGTGTGTAGTTCACTCCCACAGTAAACAGAAGAAAAAAAAAAATATTGAAAATAAAAACAATAGTTGCTCCTGAGAAGGCAGGCAGCCAGAGTGTAACATGTGCATTTATGTTAAACTTATAATCCAATTAACAAGTACAAAAAACCCAGTGATCACTCTATTATGGGAATACAAAGGAGAGAGGTGCCATGTTCTGAAAACTGCTCATGTGGAAAAAATGCAAATGGCGTGAAATGAGTGTGTCTGGTAATGTGTTTGTATAAAGCCCCATGCTGTGGCACTAGACTGGAGCCCTGATGACGCTGTCTCTTACCTCTCTCCCTCTACAGGCATACTTCCGACAGGGTGTTGCCCTTCAGTACCTTGGTCGCCATGCCGACGCACTGGCCGCCTTCGCCTCCGGGCTGGCCCAAGACCCCAAGAGCCTACAGCTACTGGTGGGCATGGTAGAAGCCGCCATGAAGTCACCTTTACGAGGTAAGAATTTTAGCTCAGCTACACCGAGTGTTTGTGTTCTCACTCTCAAAAAAGGGACATTATGGTATGTTATTTTATTACATACAATTAAACAAAACTGTATGACAGTTGTGTAAAAAAACAGGCAGACTGCAGGCAGGAAGTTCCGCCACAGACCCAAAACAAACCTGGTATACCAGCTTAAAATGTTGTGCTGCAACAAGTTCATGTACGCAAAGTTACACACGCTGTCATGAAAGCAACATGAGAGCTACATTAGCTAAAGGAGACCAGCTGAGGGACCCAACACTGAAGCGTTGTATTCACCAAAACACCTTAAATCGTCAGTGTGGGAATATTTTGGATACATAAAGAAAGTCCAGGAGGTTGTTAAAGAAGACGGATCTCCAATTCGTAAAACTCGCCGAAGAAAAGTCGCTGCTAAAGGATCCAACACCTCAAACTTAATGCAACATCTTCGAGATCACCATCCAGCTATATATGCTCAAGTGAAGGTAATACACTAAGTAAAGCTAAGTTAAAAACTCATTACTTTAGTGGCAAGTTACTTAATGAAACATTGAGTTGGTAGGGAATTAAATGCAAAAGTGTCACTTACAATCAACAAAGGAGCGGTGAGTTAATAGTTGATCTTTCAGCAACATAAACCAATGACAACAAAGCAGCTAAAGGAGCATTGCACCATTTATAAATGAACGCTCACCAAAACAGCATGTAATCCCCTCGAGGGCTTCAGTGTGACCATCCTGTTGCTTCCTCCCATCTGTGTTGAGTAAACACTAGGTATGAGAGGTTAATATGCCAGGTGTGAAATACTAACTTAGCATTAGGATCTTGTAGACTTCCAGCTCTATACCACGGGATCTAATTAATTACATTTCAGTGATTAATAACAGCTGCATAAGAGATGTTCTCAATTTCTTTCCTTAATTTTTACTAAAACTGCCAAAAAAACAAAAACAAAAAAACAATAAAAGATTTTTTCAGGCCACATGTAAAATTAGATTATTAAAATATATTTTTAAAAATGAATTTAAAAAGTAGGCCTGGATGATAATAAAACACTTCAATGTATTACCTACATTAGTAATATTTTCCCCTAGGGGATCAATACAGTTCATCTTAATCTTATATTAATAATAATAATTAAAATTACTATATTTTAAATATTGGAAATGAACTTAAGTCATTACTGCAATGTCCATTCAAAGTTCATCTTTGCATGGATTATTTATTTTCATTTTTCTTATTCACTTTTAGCCTGAGACTGCCTCTGGTGCTGCTGCAGTTCAGCCCACTGCTGCAGAATCCTTGGCGAAGTGTCTTTTGCTCCCTCTTCAAAACAGAACATGCTCATGTGATTTTATCCATCTGTAGTATTGTGAAATAAATGATAAATAAACTGTGATTTTTTTTCCTCAGACTATAATCGTACCATCAAAATCTATAACCGTTGCATCCCCGGCCTGGGTGTCACTGTCTGTCTGCTTCATCATCTCCACACGTTCTGTCCTACAGCTGCCTAAAAGCTCTCTGAGATAATCCTCACAGTCTGTCAGTCAATAAGCGTGTTGAGGTGACTTTACCTGTCAGTTTTTCCCCCCTTCTTCAGGCAGGCCATCTCTCTATCTGTCCCTCTCTCTGTCTTTGTGACTGACTGTTGGTGTCAAGTGCTTACCTCCGGACTCTGCGGCCCGATGCCTGCGGCTTCAGCATATCTTATTGTCAGTCAGGCTGATCACACGCGCAGATAGTCCTCTATCTTAATGAGCATCCAACACTAATGCCATTGTCTGTGTCTGCCCCTGAGTAAGCCTTTTTCCTAAAGCTGAGTGGATTTATAAGCAGCGTATTCAAACCAAGATTGTTACTAAAATGGGTGTTTTCTGTTATTATCAGTTATATCAGCCAACTGCAGTGACCTTATTGTCCATGAGTAATCAGTGCAGGCCAGCCTAATGAACCTCACAACAATCCTGGCAGCAATTTTACTTCAAATGACCACTGCAGAGGATTTAATATGCCTCAGATCTGTATGGCACTGGCTGCCAACCTAGACTGAGTCATCCTGCAGTCTTGCTTTGTCATCACCTCTTTTCCAAACTAGCGCTGAAAACAGTGCCTGTGAATAAATGTGGCCTTGTTTAATAATCCAAAAATTTACTGAACTGTACAATGAGATCAGCAGCTCTGAATGGCTTTGTTCAGTGAGGAATCAGTTTTTCTTTGATTGAATACACTGCTCCTCTGAATATTCGTGTGCAAATGCAGAAGGAAAAAAAAAAAAATATTGCAAAGAGAATAAAGAATGGAGAGCCCATCTGAGCGAAATTGAGTATATAAGCCTGTCACTGGAACCAAAACAAGAAAAAAGGGTTTGGGTGTGAGCCCAGACTCGAGCATCATGGACCAGAATGGGTCCTCTCAGTAGGGGAAGACCAACATTTAGCCCAAGCCATTTAATCTCTTAATTGTTTACCCTATTTCCCACAGTGCCAAGCAACCAGCAGAGGACCTAATCCAAGGTGTGTTGAGGAGAGGTAGCTAGGTCAAAGGATTAAGAGCAATGATCCTCTCAGAGGGGCTCCTGGCACAGGGGGACGATAATCAATGTTACGCCAGCAAACAGGGAGGATAATCAGTGTTACTCAGCCAAAGTCCCCTGATAAGTGAAAGGTAGGCGAGCGTTGCTTTCTCTCCTTGAAGGCGGTAGAGCACCACGTTCCTGCCAGCCTTGTTTATTGGCCACATAGCACACCACTCCCAGGGTTTAGCTGGTTGATTACCTCACCCAACAATTTAATTTGAGTTGAGAACGCCAAAGCTTTCACCACATTTACTCCAAAACATTCACTCCAACACCTTGAACAAGTGGTTTCAATTAAAACCATAAAAGCGCCTTGTGAAGTGTAGACACATTAGGCCATTATACTCAACTGGGTTTCCGCCCACGTGTTATGGTTTGTAACATCATTGTAATTACACACAAAAAAAATTGTAATCCATTTGTAATAACACTTAAATCTCTTATAGCGTTCCTGTAAACACCACATTGTTCCCCTCTGTGTATAAACTCAATGTGGCTGCCATGTTGCCAAGAAAGAGCTGATTTGATCTCGCTGTTATTGCAGTGTTCACTTTATCTTAGTCATTTATCTTACCATAGACACACTGTGATGTTTTCAGTCCTCCCAAAGCACCTTTATGTTTATTTTTTGCCACAGAGCAAAGAGATCCAGCATGAACTTGAGAGAAAAGTATCAAGGCATGTGTCTTCAAGGACACAGCATCTAATGAATTCATCAAAGCTTGCTTTGTTTCCGCAGCACATTTAATATCATATGTATAATTCCCCAATTCTTAATGTCTCATATATAATTCAACCTGCTCTCTCTGACACACAGTCTCACTCACTCTCACACAAGTGGAAACCAGAGCAGTCTCACCTCCCTCTCTATACTGTATCTGTATCTCCCCCGTCTGACACTTTTGATCATCCCGGCAGAAATTTTAACTCCAAAAGCAGCACTGTCCATCTGTATCATTGAAACGAGCTGTGGGAATCAGCCGCCCACAGTTTCATATATTGGAAGCTGTGTTTTAGTATGTGCATAATCACATGGGTGATATCCTTACTATTCACCCTGCTCCAGTTCTGTCTCTCATTCAGCTGCTCGGGGGCCAGAGGGAGTGCAAAGGGTCCATTAGCCATTAATTATTGGATTGTTTTCTGCAAATGCTAACTAAAAAGGGCTTTTTATCCCTCCAGATAAACCATTGAAGGAATGGTTTCACACCACAGCAAGTATTGACCCAGGCTGGATCATTTGCCATTAAAAAGAATATCCTTTAACTGGAGGATCTGGGCGCTTTGTTCATTAGCATCTGTCCTGCTGAGGTGCCTTTGGGCAACCTTCCTTTGATTCTTAAAGACTACGAACAACTGAGGAGAGAATTTTTCAATAGATATCACGAATGTATCAAATTATTTCTAAAAAGATACAGGTGATTATATTCTATTTTTTTTTTTTTACAAATTGATCCTACTAACAAATTTTGTCTGTGCAGCCAAAGTCAGATACAGCTGTAGACACATTGTTGACCAAGAACCATTCAAACCCATCAGTTAGCCACACCCTTGCAGTGGGTGACAGATTAATGCATTGTTGGTTCTGGTAACATAATTTTGTAAGAATTGTAATTGGATACAGTGACATATGGTAACAGCAGCTAAAACTAACTAAAACTTATTTAAAACCCACCATGTGTGGGTCCAAAAGTCTGTTTTTCACCAGTCCGACTGAGAGAGAGATGGAAGATATTTCTTTCCAAACTCAAGGATGCTTTCATTACAGTAAGGCGTGACCCTGGCTGCAAAAGCAACGTTTAAAAGGCCTCTCATACAAAGACGAAAAAAAAAAAGAAGGAGGCGAAACGACTTTCTGCTCTCTGTGCATGTCAATAAGGGGAGAGGTTGTAATTCTTGCTTCATATCTTGACACAAGGCCCAGTAAACACTTGAGCTTTAGCATTTGACTTTGTGCGTTCGTGCCAGTGTGCGTGTGTGAGACAACACTCTCGGATGTTGTCATAACTATTTGTTTGTGAATGCAGCAGCCATGACACCTTTAAAAAAAAAAAAAAAAGAAGAAAAAAAAAGGATTCTCTCAGTGTTTGATTTATGACTCAGCTCTCAGTGTCACTCTGAAGGCAATTACAAGCTATGAATGGATATTATATGCACGCACTGTCTCTGTAAGCACGACATTCTGCCAAGTGCTGCAACAGAAGCGATGCTCTTGAAAGAGCATCATCAGTTATGCTTTTGAGTGCTTGTGTGGGGACGCATCCCATATTATGTGTGTGTGTGTGTGTGTGTGTCTAGGTGAATCAGCATCCGTGCGGGTTTCCAAGAACTACTGAGTGTGTTCAGAGTGTGTTCACATATTGTGACTGTGTGCTTGTTATGCCTAAATATTTGTCTAAACAAATGAAAGTTACAGTTTATGAAAGCTCGGTGATGAAATGTGGACTACACACGCAACCATACGTGGCCAGTTTGTGCAGGAACAGTAACACCGTGCAGTCTTCTGTAAAGCGCTTTGACCTAATTAGCAGCAACCCGGCTCAAAATATGTGCAAATACACTACAGGGCCATGAGAATTAAGCATCCCCCAGATACAATCCTATACATGCATACAAATACACACTGACACGCATAAATACATCAATACACTCGCACACACTTGGGCGTGCCTCCTTCGTCCCCCCCCCGTCCTGCTGTTCGATGCCGGTGTCTGCCAGAGGGCTTTGTAATCTGGAGAGGCTGTGGATCCCGAATCCCGCGCGGCCCACCATTGATTTATGTCATTGTGTGCGTTTTCAGCCTCTTCAAAGGTCACCTTGTATGTCTCCTTTGCTCTGCATTCCTCTGCTTCTGCTACTGTTGTGCATTAGCTGCATTAGTTTCCCCATCACTCTTTAAACTCTATCTCAAAACCCACTCAGCCCTCTCTATTTTCTCAAACAACCATATCGACTGACACGAACAGAAGAAGGCAGAAGTATAATTTCGCCTCGCGGTTTGTAAAGACAGTTGCCCACAATGGTCTAAACTTGTGCCATTTTTATGCAGCGCTGTTGGAAATTGCCAGAGATTATCCCAGTCTGAGTGGAGGGAGCAGAAAATGGCTCGTATGCTGAGTTATTGTCAAATTGTCAGTGAAAGCCGTCACTCAGCCAAGCTACAGGCTATGCTTATCCAGGCAGACAAAACATAACCATTACTGGAGAAAAGTGGAATCTGACTTCAGACAGCAGACACGTTTGTCAGAGTGGGTAAATACGTAGTACAGTCACCGCAATCAACGTCATATATTGTTGTCAGTCCCCATGTCAGCACAAGGTTATATTTTGGCATATTTTCTAGTCTGCTTCTAATCTCTGTCTTACTCATGTCCCTCCTGCACAGAGTCTTTGGAGCCCACCTATCAACAGCTGCAAAAGATGAAGCTGGACAAAAGTCCCTTTGTGGTGGTGTCTGTGATTGGCCAGGAGCTGCTGACAGCCAGCCACCACACAGCCTCTGTTGTGGTTCTGGAAGCAGCTTTGAAGATCGGCACGTGCAGCCTCAAGCTACGCGGCTCCGTCTTCTCGGCCCTCAGCAGCGCCCACTGGTCCCTGGGCAACACCGAGAAGAGCACCGGCTACATGCAGCAAGACTTGGAGGTGGCCAAGACCTTAGGTAAGAGGTCTGGACTGTGGAAGAGGGAATAAACAATATAGAACACTTCACGCAATTATCATTTTCTTCATCTGTTTTTGATTAAACGTTTAGTCTATAAAATGTCTGAAAGTGAAATATGTAGAACACTGTGTCCCAGAGCCTAAGGTGACATCTTGAAGTTGCTTGTTTTGTCCAATCAGCAGTCGAAAAATATTTGATTTACAGTGATATAAAACAGAGAAAAGTTTCAAATCCTCAACCTCAAACATTTTGGCTTGAATTCTAACCAGTTATCAAGACACATGCAGATATATTTAGCCATGCTAGTGGCGTAGCTTGAATGATGGGAATATCTCATGGTCTGTCCACCACTTTGGTCCAGACTGAAATATATATAACTTTTGGATGCATTGCCAGGAAAATGTATTCAGATGTTCATGTGCCCATACAGTAGGATGAATCCTACTGACTTTTATGATCCCCTGACGTTTTATTTAGCGCCACTTTGAGGTTCACATTTGTGGTTTTGAGTGAAATGTCTCGACAGCTGTTGGATGGATTGCCGTGAAATTTGGTACAGACACGAACAACATTTTGATAACTTTGGTGTGATCCCAACTTTTTGAGATCACATCATCATCATCATCAAGTCAAAAAAAATTTTATTTGTCCAATACTTTGTTTTATGAGCAAATGCTTACAAAACTAATGACATTTCCATCAGTCTCAGCTGTATTTTGTGTTTGATGCTAAAAAAAAAATGCTAAAACTGTACAATAAACTCATTCAATCTTTTGCTCCTAAACTGATGCTACTGACACTCTGTGTGGGTGTTAATATAGGAGTAGGAGAGAGGGTTTGGAAGAAAGACAGTGTTGGAAGAAGGAAAAAAAAAAAGAAAACAGAGAGTGGCACAGACTGGCTCCACTTTTCTCACCCCCACACAGTTTGACACATGACTGGGCAGAGCAGCTGGAGATAAGGAGCTGTGGTTCTCAGGTGGAGCACAGAGACTTGCGCTTTACTTTGGCCCTGTCTGTGGGGCCTCTTTGTCAGGCAGAAATAATAAGGCTTTCCCCTCTCACCCTCTGGAGCATTGAGATCAACACTACCAGCTGTCAGGGGAGCTGCTGTACTGTGGAGAACTTACAACGGCCACTTTCCCTTTTAAGGGTGCAGTGGCATGTCAGTAACATAGATGTGGTTCATCACATCGCTGTTCAACAGTGGCGGTGGGATGATGCGAAATAAACACCAGTTGCTTTGTAACCACATAGGCCCCACTGTAAATATTATTTGTTGGCTCTTTTTTATTCCTTTTATAATCTTTTTTTTTTTTTGGTGTTTCCTCTCAAGGTGACCAAACAGGGGAATGCCGTGCTCATGGAAATTTAGGCTCGGCATTCTTCTCCAAGGGAAACTACCGCGAAGCATTGACCAACCATCGCAACCAGCTGGTTCTGGCCATGAAACTCAAGGACAGAGAGGTAAGAAGCACACACATAGTGGGTTTGAAAGCAGTTACGGACGTTTTAAAATGTATAGAGCAGCCTAACTGTCATTGCAGAGGACAATGAATCGAGGTTACAAAGTTTTTTTTCCTGAGTCTCTCATCAGGTTGTAGGTGTGGGATTGTGCTGTGCCCAGCATTCCTCTGTTCTAGCTGTTTAGAGGGTATCTGAAGGAGGAGTCTGAAGGACGCCGAGATGCTACTGCTCTTTGTCTATTTAAAAAAATGGGTGTCAAGTTGGTGTGGAGAACAAATGAAGGTGATGGGGGAGGAGAGAGAGTGAGGCAGTTGAAGGAAAGGCCAATTGGATAGCCTTAGCAGCTGGTTCCCCTTATTATCAATGCAAACCATTTATGCAGATATTATGCAGATGTTTATCTGGTTCATGTAGCAGTAAGTCTGGGACTTTGTAACATACGCCTGTTTTGGACTGTAATTTACACAGATTAAGTTGTTGGAATATGGGGCAGAAAGAGAAAAGGAGAGTGGGAGGGAAAGAAGAACATGAATGAGAGGGAGGCAAATGAGCTGGACAGACTGATCCACTTTTCTTTACCGTTCTGTGCCCTCTTTCTCCCCTTCATTCTGTCTCCTACTTCCCTCTCTCTCTCTCTGCCCGACCTCTGTGGTCATTGTTGGTGGGTGACAGGTGCTTGTTCCAACACAATTCCCGTCACACGAGGAGAAGAATGGCCTCCGTTTCCCCTTCATTCCTTATCCTCCCCACCAGGCCGGCAGGCCTGCCTGTTTGTGTTCCCTGATATCAGGAGACATTTAAACAGTCCAGTCAAATGCAGCACAAAGCACCAGGATGAAACTAACGGTTGAAAAATGAGGCCAGAGTTCCTCTTGACATCTCACCCTCCCACAGTTTGAGGATATGTGCAGAGCAGAAGTATGATTATGAGTCTACAGACACCGCTGCCAAAAACCTCTGTCATGTAATGAGGTTAGAGAGAGGAATGGGTGAGAGACATAGAGGACACATGCAAGGTCCTTAGTGTCTGCTGTGAGGGTTTGACTGCACTGCTCATAGTTGGCTGTAGCAGTATTTGGCTAGCCAAAAGTCTGATTCAATGCTTTAACTCATTTGTGTATGTGTGCAAGTCTGTATATGCCTACCACTGTATCCAATATACACACTAATGATATTTAAAGACTTAGCAGTACAGTGTCAGTATATCAGTATCAAGTTGCTATAATCCATAGAACAATATATTTTCAGCCACTGAGTCCAATACTACTCACATGTTGCTTTTTAGAGGAAGAAAACATCCAAAGTGCACCTAATGCTTACATATAAATGGCAAATGTACCATTGATGAGTGCCAGTGTGTCCTGGGGCCTGCTGGAGGTCATTGATCACCACTAATAGTTGCATCATCTACAAAATGTCGCAGATTGGCCCTGCACAACCCACCCTACTGCTCCCCCTCTCCTCTTGTTCCTCTCAAGGCCCCCTAATCAGAGTCATATGTGTGTCACACCACCTGGTCTCCCTCAGAACACACTGGAGCCTGGCGGATAGCTCATTACGGCCGGCCCGGTGTTTTTGTTTCTGATGTGGACTTTTTATCTGGCCTTTTTGAAGCTGAGGTCACTTCCTAGAGGCCGGGGACAGGATGTTGTTTCTGATTGGATTTCCAGTGTAGGTTCTAGGAGTGTGGAGAAGACCGAGACTTAAAGTCCGTGTAAATGAAAATCAGAGATTTCTTTTGCACATTAGCACATTATACATGTTAGAAAATAATTGTTGAAAACATGACTGTGAACTGTGTAGTACTGCATTGCGGAGTTAGACCGTTAAACTGCTTTTCACCATCTCTGTGTTCAGGATTTTTTTTTTTTCAGTTGGGGCCTTCAGCGGACACGTCCCCAGCGTTTCAGAGCTCAGAATACTGCTTGTTTTTCCACGATTTTGATATATATTTTTATATAGACGGCAAATTTTTTTAATCATTCCAATTTGGCTGAGTGGTAAATTACACATTTTTCTTTGGTGTTAAAAACCTCAGAACACATATTGATTATTGCTTTACACGGACTTTAAAGAGAAGAAGTGGCAACGATTCCAATCCTCAGTGATACAAGAATATGTGCCATATGTGAATTGAAAGGACTTTAATTAGAGCGCATTGCAGTTGGTGAGAATTTCCCCGTCGAGTCTTTAATGAAATCATATACATAGTGAAATATTTGATGTGATAAAAGGACCTGGTGGACCATGAGGCTTTGATATGACGTGGGATGTGGGTTTTGATTCTGTTGCGCTTCAGGTTTTGATCGTGTGGGTAGAAAGCTTGGAAGACGATAACAGACATATTTAAATGAGCTCTATGAACTTGTTACAGTTAGTGTATGTGTGTGTGTGTGTGTGTGTAACCAATTCTCGTCAGCCTTTTCATTGTCTGGCATAATTTTGCTACTTTGCTGCTTTTTTTGTCCTTTTGGCCATCGTTCCTATCGGTTATAATAAGATTGAACTTATCAAGTTAATTGCTGTCATCTGGGCATGCAGTGATATAACTAACAAGAACGTAACACAAAGGAAACTAACACAAATCCCCACATCCGACAAATGTCCTTAGAAGAGAAAATAAAGGTGAGCGGTCAAATTACCCAAACTGTCTGTTGTAAACATCCATCACAGCTGACAGACTGACTTCCTGCTTTAACTGTGACCTATGGTTCTTACCATAGTTACGTGCACACACACATTTTCCTGTGCTGACATTTCAGATGCGCTCACTTTCGGTTTTACATCCAAATAAAGTACCTCAAAATAAAGAGAACACGGCTAAACTGTTGTCTGATTGTCTGACTGCTCGTGTTTCGTCCCACGCTGGACTTTGTTGTAACCTTGAGTAAAGCGTTATCATAACCAATACAAATAATAACCAAAACTCAGAAAATAAGACCCAGTTGTAATAAACTGGAATTATTGTTTAAGGCAGTGGTTCCCAAAGTGAGTGCTGCAGCATTGACTACATTTTATGTAATGTTTTCGAACATAACACAACAGAATAAATAAGCAATAAATATCAAAATCACCATTTTAAAAACTCTTAATATGCAGGTAGTCGCAGCTGACGTGACAACTCACAGTTGCGGGTTGTCATAGTAACACAACACTCCCGAGCTTTCCAGCTCAGCCAACAGAAAAAAAGTGAGATTTGAGGCGGTAAACAGAGCTCAAAGAAACCCCTTTTAAAGGGGTGCTGCGGTCTAATAAAGTTTGGGAAGCACCGGTTTAAGGAACCGTCATCTAATTCCTTAAAGGTAGCAATACAATATACTGTTTTCAGTGGGCAACGTTTACTTTTAGTGCGTATGTCTGCTAATACTGATACTGATACCAGAACTAATACTAGTGGTTGTTAAACTCAAAGGCTCTGCTTTACAAAAAGACTTCAGCTACTAGTCTCTTCTCCATGGTGCACAGTGGCTCGTGTGTGATGAAGGGCCAGAGAGAGACAAAAGACAGAGATCCCAGATGAGTGTTCTCCATAAATCAAGAGGCAGTACAGTACCTGGATCATGTTATATCAGTAAAGGAGCCATACATGGGATTTCTTTTCATCTGCTAATAACTAGGGAGGGGTTGGGGGAGGGGGGGGGTCTCTGTTGTGACTATCCATAACAGGGCAGCAAAAAAAGCTAACCTAGTGCTGGCCCCTTGCCTGTGATGGACCAGTGGACTCTGTGAGACTAATAGATCGTCATGAATCTGACCAGGAGACTCATCTATAAAGATGGAGAACTGAAAAAAAAAAGCAAACAAAACGGGAAAGAAAGCTGAGCTGGGAAAAAGCTCAAAGAGTGAGTGCTCTGTCATCCGCGACTGGGAGCTGCGGTCCAAACCAGTGAGGTCATAGGCTAGCATGAAGTTAGTGTTTTTCTTTAACTCACTGCCTTTTGGAAATATCCTTAGCAGATTTTCAGCTGTCATATATACTGCAGATAGAACATAAACACACTCCCTGGTCTTTCTAGCTGTGTGTGTCTTTTCCAACTTTTGTTTTTGTCCCAGTTTCCACACCTGGCTTTATCTAAGGCCTGCCATTAACCATCTTTAACAAAGGCCTTCTCTGTCATTGTGAAACAAAGCTGTTAAACTAGGTCTTTTCTCTCCAAACTCCCTTTCCCGTCCCCTCTGTTTGTCTGTGACGTTTTCGTCTTAAATAGTAGGTTTAACTAGAAGGAGGTAACCCCTAATTTGGGGTGTGAGTATTTAGGAGAAACTGAGGCGGGCTGGCAGTGGTGCAGTCTGTAATTATGTCTTGTGTGATGTTAAAAAAGAGCCTCCGCTGCCGACTCCCCCAACCCCAAGTTGAAATGGAAATCACGATCAGGGAAAAGTATAAAAGATACAAACAATGTTTTTCCGTAGGCTCTGCAGCTCCTCTCTGTCTCCTACCCCAATTCTATTTTTTAGCTCTGGCTTTGTTTATCTATGCTCACTTTCCCTCTCGCTCCATCTGCCGAAAGGAATTTACTCAAACTTTGCCCCTCACTCTGAAAGTGACACGGACTATTTCATCATGGGTGTTTATCTTGCTGCTAGGTTGGGGCTGTGTGGATCCTGCTGGACCCTAGCTAGTATAATGAGGCTGAGGGCTGAGAGATGAGCCTCCAAATAAGGGGTGAGGAAGAGGGCTAAGTGTGGGTGTTCCTCTTGTCAGGGTCAGGGTTTGTCAGTGTTTGTCAGCACTCTTGCAGAGGAGGGGATCATTAAGGAGTCATTAGGGTATGGACGTGTGCCTCCACAGCCTTTCATGGGGCCCACATTAATAGAGGATGGCAGAGGGAGGAACTTGGCACCCCCGTCTCTTTTTCTTTAGCCTCCACTGCTTTGCTGATTAAGAGGGAGGATATGGGGGTGAGTATAGGGGCTAATTTACCTGAAATTCTGGATGAGAGCAGGAGAACGGTGTCCGACTAAACAAAGGGCAACACTTCTCTTGCTCACTGCGCGCACCTCTTAGGGCAAAGTAGTCTGTTTGTGCACTCAGCTGTTGATATCAGTTTTCTAGTAAAACCACTATGAACAGTGCTACCACATACAGAAGTACCTGCTTCCTCGCCTCGTGTTGTGCTAGACTGAGGCACAGAGCTAGCCATGGTGCAGCAGCTCTAACAGCATGTCCAGCCCGCTGTGCCGTAATGACACACAGGCTCTCCTCGGCCCA
Organism: Scomberomorus guttatus; assembly: GCA_038419695.1. NCBI lineage: Eukaryota > Metazoa > Chordata > Actinopteri > Scombriformes > Scombridae > Scomberomorus > Scomberomorus guttatus. The sequence goes on from CM076450.1 coordinate 12,416,719, forward strand.
GTGGTTTAGAACCACTCTACAGCAGCTCGCTTAGCCATGAATCATGAGAGATGGACGGCAAGCATCAGCCAATGGGCCATGACCAGAACTGGGAAACAAGGATTTGTGTGTTTCTAAGTGTGTGTGTTGTGTGTGTGTGTGTGTGTACGTGTGTGGATGTTTGTCTTGGAACACTTCAGCGTGTTTGCAAAGACATTTAAGCACATTTCTTATAAGAATGTATGATTGTAAAATGTATATGTGTGTAAAATATATAGGTTTGTTTGAAATGCCTTTTGAAATTTATTGCTCTTGATTCAATTGCTGCATTACATACACATCGTTTTTACAGACCAGCAGATGAGCTTATGTGTGTGTGTGTGTGTGTGTGTTAGTGAGAGAGCATGTGTGAATGTCTAACTGACGCCTGTGGCTGTGATTTGTGCTTGTACAGTGTAATGGCGTATGTACCGACTTACCATGTCCTGCAACATGCCTTTGACCCCGAACGTGGAGCCCTTGCACACCAAAGCGTGTTCGTGCACGGCAAAATCCCAGTCCATAAACATGTATTTCCAATGTGTGTGTGCGCGCCGTGCATTTGCTGCATTGGAGGTGACGCAGCTTTGTGTCTCCCCCAGTGGAGCATTTGGAAGGTTGTCAGAGAGATGAATGACTGCCGTTATATCGACTACTGCTCCCTGCCTCTCTGCTGCCTCCTCCCTCTCTCCTTCCTCAGTGCCCCCATGCTCCGTTTCTCCTTTCAGCCGCCCTTCCACATCACCTCCACTTCCTTTCCTCTCTTCTCTTCCATCTCACCCCTTCCCCCGCACCTCTTCATCACATTTTTCTCCTCTATGTCCCTGTTTGTCTTATTCTTTCTCCATTTTCCAGAAGCTCAGAGCATGTCACCATGTCATGTGGTTGGAATGGCCTTTAGAAAGAGCAGACGCAATCTAATGGTAAAGGATTCATTGCCATCAGGGACCTGAATTTTTAAATTGGCTCCACAAAGCTGAACGCTAGCTGTATGGACTCTTACATTTGCTGATCAAACCGTCAATACACAAGCATCACAAGCCCTACTGTTAATGCTACTCTAACAAGACCCTAATCTAAACACTGCAGTGCTTGTGTGGATTGAACTGCTCACAGTTGGGAAGTTGAGTAATTTATCTTGAATATTACACCTTGTCCACCCCCCCCCCACCCCCCACCCCCGCTGCTGCAATCAATGGCAATACAGAGGGACAGATTAGATAACAAATAAACACTGACATGGTCTCAGGAGATTCCTTCACTTTCTGATACACTGTTGTGGTGCACTATATGATTATAGATGACAACCAGCACACACATGGATAGTGCTCATCAGAGGGAGAAGGGGATCCAATGGGCTCCTTGGGGTTCCTACTGCACCACAGGACACCAAGTACGCCATAAAGATTTTAATCATTAGGAGAATCAAATGTCCGATCATTAATCTTGGCAGAGGGATTTGATCACACGGTGAGAGGGATGAAGCCGGGAATGTGCCAACTCATCTTCCCCAGATAATGGCTGACGATAAGGGATGGAGCCTGATTAAAGGCGTCAGCCAGCGGAACGTTAGTTCACATGGCTTTGATTGAAATGAATTGCATGTCGGTGTAGCCAGCTGAAACACTCCCGCCTCCATTTCTTCCCAGTGTTCCGAGGTGTCCCATTGTAGTTCTCACGTTCAGGAGAGCGTGCAAGTGGTCTGTAGGAGGCTGGCTAATGTGTTGGCTCCTGGCTAAAGCTGGCACTCCCTCCTCCTCCTCCCCTCCCGCTTCAGTCCAGCCCAGCCCTCATCCAGGCTGGCCAGAGAGCCATTTAAAGCTCTGGAACTGCATCCCCTTTCTCCAGCCGCGATCGATAGTAGAGCTGTCAGCAAGATGAATGGAGGCTTTAGGAAGTCCATTTTAATGAAGGAGAAGGATTCTTTTGAAAAAAATCTCTGCGCACCTGAATATGTGACAGGTGCGTCAGAGGAAGGTGCAACTTGAAAACAATTACTCCCGCACACTGTCTGGCTTACTGCTGAAATATTTATTAGATCACGTTTCGGTCTGTCTGACCTTCATCAGGAATATGGGCAGCATCACAATACATGACACAATATAATGATGATAATAAATCTTAAGCAACATCCATGTAACCCCAAAGCTCTCCAAAGGTCAAAAAATAGAAAAGAACAAGTGAATTATGAGCAATACAGTGTTATCAAACATATTAAATCCATTTTTGTGAAAAAACTTTTTAAACATTAAACATATCTACCTCCAAATGATATTAAATAGTCACAGGTCAAGGATGTACAATTGCATATATAGCATAATTAAAGGCATGAATGCCAGTTCATCAGTGAATCTATACAGTAACATCCATATTTGAAACCCATCTCCAGAATACACCAGCTGGGGTAGGTATTTGTCTAATAAATACAGCATTCCACGTGACTGACCTTTTAGAAAACTATTCAAATCAGAAAAAAATTACAACATTACATTCAGTAGAAGTTAATTGTTCAGTCCTTTGGGAGACGGGGTCTGTAACGTGAATATCCAGAACGCCTCCCTTCTTTTTTAATAACAGGTCATGATCTCCACCTCCAGGTGGCATTGAAACTCATTCAAGCCCACAAAAGTGGAGGGAGGCTACGTCATGTTTCATCTCATTGAAATGAGCCGCTACCGGATAATCTCTATCCTGTTGGCAGCTTGTATTCTTATATTCGCTTATTCTTTGTATTAATTTTCTGGTAGTTTTACCAATATAAGCAAGGCACATGGGCAGCATACCATATATATGACACGAGTAGGTGTGCAGGTGATAGGAAGCTTTTTTCCTGTGAGGGGTTGATAAAAATGTGCCATTTTGAAAGTGTTGTAGCACTGAGCGCAGTTCCCAAATCGGTTGTTTGCAAGAGGACTTAAAAGACTTGCAACTGACTTTTCTGAGTTTTCTAATGGGAAAAATTTGCATGGACTAAATCATCTCTTAAATTTTGCCCCCATTTGTATACAAAGATGGGCTGTTTAAAAATGTCAGTTTCAGAAATACTGACCTCACAAAATGACTCTGAGGGAGACCTGATGAAGGTCAGATAGACCGAAACATTGTGATCTAATAAATATTTCAGCATTAAGCAAGACAGTGTGCAGGAGTTCTTCTGATTGTTTTTAATGAAGGAAAAGGAGCAAGGGAAAGAGAGGTACTCGGAAAAGGGGGGAGGGGAGGGGCAAGAAGGAGAGAGGGAGAGCCACAGAATAAAGTAGTTACAAAGGGAAGGAAAAGGGAGAGAGAAAAGGAACGAGAGAGGCAGAGAAGGAATGTGTGTATGTGTTTATTGAACGTGTGTGTAGAATTATGTGTGTACTGTATAATACTGTCTCCAGTGGCAAGGGTTGGGGAGGGGTGGACTGGGTTGATTTAGCTACAGTAAGACCTATTTCTAGCTCAGCAGTGTGAAATGGCTCCTTAGATACAGTAACTTGTAAAGCACAGCCCAACACAGAAACCTATATTAGTGGACTGAGGGGATTTCATCTGGCCGGCACACCAACACCACATCAAGTCCTCTGGCTCATGAATCATGTCAGCACCTCCGTGGTAAAAAGACATTGTTGTGACAAGGGAGAGCTACAAATCCAAGGCAACTCCCTCTGCAGCTGCCATCAACCGACACACTGGCTTGCATCCCAAGATTTGTGTACATTTGCATTTAGAAGATGTCGTCTGGAGCAGACATTAAACTTGGGGTTTTGTTGATGTTGTAGTTTGTTTGTTTTCAGCCTGTTTAATAGGCATTTCTGAGCTGATACCCTTTTGCCGTACGTCGATATATACAGAAAAGGCTGCGTGCCAATTGGCGATTAGGAGATGAGGTCAGAGGTAAGGGATAGCCAGTGGTATAGACCAACAATGACCTCTGGGCACTGCTACAGCCGAACCCTGTTTTCACTCATTGGAGCAATTACTGGCCATGATTAGTCGCTGGGACTTTGGGAATGATTGTCAATTTATGCATATAGCCAAATCATGACTCTAGCCAGCCGGGGCTCTACATGTCAAGAGTGATCAGTACTCTAATACAACCCCTGACTTCCAAACAGATGAGAGAAGAAACTGATTTAAGTAGAAGAAGCAACATTTAATAACTTATTTTTTCACTTGACTGTCTTGTCACTTATTTCTGTACTTCTGCTTCAAGGAGTAAGCTATTTGGCACTCTGCTAACCCCTAACCCCTAACCCCTAACCCTAGACTAGTAACCATAGTGTTAGCTTTGTACCTTAATGATGAATCTTAATATGCACGTGCAGTATAAGTGCAAACTGAGGCAAGTAACACAGACCAAAGCAAAGCAAAATCGCTTGACTTTATAGTCATATTCCTGTCATCAGTATGTGAGATATTTACATTAAAAACACACAACACAATGACAGAGAAAGTTAATGCTCACGGTGCGTTGATGCTCATGCAGTGTGTTTTCTGTACTTCCTCCCCTTTCTCCTTTCCCTGAAACAGGATGCATTATGGAGAAATGCCCTCCTCTTTCTTTGCTCTCTCTTTCTCAGATCTTTTAAAGAGTGAAGTCAAAGATAGGAACCAGATAAGTCCTCACCACTCACCCATCTGTAAAATGGAGATGAGCTTGTCCTTAGAGATAAGGTGAAATTCAGATGGCGTAGTGGAGTTTTCGGGCTAGTCTGTATGTATGGGGAATGGTTTCTGTATTACCAGGGAACACGGGGTCTCCCAGGGAAAGAGAGGTCACTGCAGCTACAAGCGTTTGATGTTTGCATTATATATAGCTGCAGCACACACTGTGATGTAGGAAACAGCATTTTTGCAGAGTGAGGAAATGGTCTTCTGCAAGACTCCCTGACATCACGCCAAAGTCGGGGATTATAGCTCCTCAGTTTGGCTCGGCACAAGCCTCCTAACAACTCCTATACACTGAGACTTGCTCTCTTTCTCTTTCTCGCTCTGTCTCTCCCCCATTCTCATCTTTAGCTTTTGTCCCGAGTTACAGCAGTGTCAGCATTCTTGTCCCTGTGGCACAGTATCCAGACCTTCCCCACTCTTTCTTGGACGGGAGCCCTGTGTCTGTATGAGGAGGTGGAGGAGGTGGAATGTGTCTTTGTGGAAAGCACTCAGAGAAAGCAATAAAATGGAGAGAAAATACGAGGCCCCAAGTGAGTGAAATGAAAGTACTCCATCTTAGGAGGGGACAGAGGCCTACGGGTTCTGCTTATACTTGACCTTGCAGCACACACAGTATGGTCTCTAAATAACAGCCTGAGACGGGCCTTAGCTAGCTACACATCAACCCCAGAAAAAGCTCTTGAATGTGCTGTCTTAAATGGAGAAAGGGACCAAGTGGAATCAAGATTGTAAAATATTCAGCAGAGGGCCCAGAGGTAAAAAAGACTGCTCTGGTATTTTATTGTAGCCAGGCTCAATTTTGAAAAGTTAGTAGTTATGGCTGGTGCTGTCAGCAGATTTAATTGCAGCCATTGGCTTTAGCTTGTGGCAAGGTGTGGCCATCGCAGGTTGGAGGGACGTGGCTCTCTTGCGGTGCCACACACGCACACACACACACACACACACACACACACACAGTTGCGCACATACCTTGAATGGAGCTTTGTGCTTTTTTGCGACTATAGACAAGGGTGTATGTTCCAATTTCATAATAAATAGAAATGGTATGTAAATTATTACATTATTATTATTTAAAATCTGTTATATAGACCTTATAGTTGATACTACTGATACTACTATGATAAATAATGTATTTCCATCATTACTACAAAGGACACTGTCATTACAGCCTTCTCTTTGATTGATGATTAATTGTAGCGTGTTTTTAGGGGCTCCCTCATAAGAAACCCCAGGTAAAAAAAAATCAGCAAATGACTGACTGCTGCTCGTAAAGATTACTGGTAAGAAGGCAACTCAGATGAGATTATGAACATTTTGATCGGCTGGATTTTGACAGCTGGACAGTCAGACAAAACTGTTAAGAGACTTTAGTGGGTGAATAAAAATTGTAAAAGTGTAAAGGCAGGGTGGAGGACATTGCCCTCCCATACACAGTGGAAATTACACCCTTGACTATAGAAGTGATTCTCAGTTTTATAATGTTCCTGCAAAATAGCCATAATTGGTTCATAGAGTGTGTGTTTGGCATCAACATCTGCAGACTGCACACGGCTGCTTGTGTGTATTCATTTTTGGCGACGGAGAAAGTGTTTGCTGTTGTGTGTGTGTGTGTGTGTGTGTGTGTGTGTGTGTGTGTGTGGGTATGTAATGAGATGGGCATCTGCGAATATGTGCACGGGCACGTTTTTGACTTCATCGCCATTCAGAGAGGCTTAGCGTGATTAGAGTAGTGTGATCCTCTGAAGAGTTAATGATGAGAGAAGCAGTAGCTCCACAGAGGCCAATCACACAGCAGCCTCTGACAGCCTGCGGAGGCTTATCTTGGTCTAGGCATTGTGTGTCTCTGCCTGTGTGTGCGGTTGTGTGCGCACCGCATGGGTTTGAATGCGTGGGAACATATATGATGGGATTTCAGCTATCATTTCTCACATGATAGTGTTTGTTATCATCTCCTCTGAACACCATTAGAATATGCATGATTCCTTTGTCTGAATGTTTGACATTTGGGGGTTTATGGACATACAAAGCAGAATCCATAATCATATAGCTTCATTATGCTAGTGTCAGACATAGATCCAGCACAGGAGGGGCCCTTGGTACCTCCGGGTCTAGTTCAGGGCTGCACGGCATGCTGAAGAAGGCCGATGGCGGTTTTCTCCTCCCCACACTCCAGGGGACTGACTGACAGGTTTAATGACACTGTCGGGGTTACAGCACGTCCCCAACTCATTTTCGAATGTGATTGAAGTTCGCAGTGGGTAGCTTTTCATCAGTGTTGAGCAGACAAAAGGGACCTTTTCGCTGTTGTCTTTGTATATGTGTTCAGTTTGTGTGTTTGCGCATGTACGCCCGCAGCTCCGAGGAGACGCACAAGAGAAAAATCGCTTTATGGTTGTTATCCGGGCTAGGTCGGAATCTCACGTTCCCAGAGATGATGAGTTTTGTATGGGCTTGTCTCCAGTGTGTACTGCGCTTGTTTATAGCACACCATATATACACACTGATGTACTTGCAGGCAGACACTAAACAGAGGAGTCTGCACAAATAGGATTTTATGTCTGGGTCAGTGTGTCATTAAAGCAGGATGTCTCTGTGTAGTAGGGCTGGGTGATATAAACGATATATATACACTCATCACAATATAAAATTTAAACAATAATAATATTTGAAATGTCGATTTAACTGTCGATAGGAAACATTGCCTGACAATGCACAACAGCCTATCAAATCACAGGAAAAAAAGGTAAGGAACAATCGTATGGTGGTATTTTAGGATCGCCCACCCCCACAGCAGGGTTGGTTGACTTAGCTGAACAAACCACATGCTACTGTTTTGATTATGCAAGAGACAGAAAAGACGTCAGTGGTGTGGCAGTACATTGGCCACTTAACGTCCGACTCGCAACAGAGCGGAGCTTATATCGTGACCTCTCCCGAAAAACATGAGCCAACTAAAACAGGAAATACCACCAATTTATTTCATCACCCGAAACACAGGGCATGAAAGAACATTTTTGTATTTTTATCCCTAAAACTCTCTTACTTTTCTTTGTGAGGTTTGCTCGTATGAATGTTCCAAGGGATGTGACAGTCACAGAGATATTAGAGGAGATCATTTTATAGTCTGCAGATGATGTAACACTGTCAGCTGCAACACAACATGATACTGGACAGAGACCTGCAGAGAGACACAGAGGCAGCTGTCGGAGTGGGAGAAGTTTCATAGCAACAACTAAATCGAATATTAATTTTGCATTGTTTGTTTTAGTTATATACATTTTTTTGCCATATGGTCCGGCCCTATTGTGTAGTATCCAAATGAACAAAGAGACCAATTAGGAACCAAAACAAAAATCAAGGAGAACATTGTTAGAGCCTTATTGGACAGGTACTATACAGTACAGGAAGTGTTATGTAAAGAGTCTCATTTAGTCTCCAGTGTACAAAGCAGTGTGTCCATTGGCTGTACTTCTCAGCTGACTCTTGCTAGGCTCTGGTTACAGTCCACCTTAGTTTAGGCTTGAACCATTCGTGGCTGCAGATGTGGGATGAGTCATGTAATAGTTGTTGGTGTTGGCTCAGCTGTGCTTCTATCCCCCCTCCTCCTTCCCACCCTTCCTTTCTCATTTCCACCCCTTTCCTTTCTCCCCTTTTTTCTTAGGCCCTCTAAACTAGCCCGCTCGCCTTTTGTTAAGCAGCAGTTGGGCATGTTATGGCTGTGAAGCCTGCATCCTGTCACTTAATGGCAGCGCAAAAGTGGCCTGTGATTGCTCCATCACTCCAGTGTGAAGAGGCCAATCTAACACAGACAGAAATCCACTTTGTTTGAAGCCACACTGGTGTTTTTCCTATCATTCGTGCTCTTGACTGTGGTGGAAATAGAATCCAATTGGTGCTTCTGAGTCAGCTGACACTCTTCAGCTCTTGCTCAGTATACAACGTTTCCCCCCCCTCCCCCCCACCTGCAGCACCTTCTTTTTAGTTTCAGCTTGTCCTCAGTGGGGAGAGTTTAGCAGAGCCAAGTATTCCTCCCACACTGGCAAATCCCCCTTCTTACATTGCGTGACCTGAACACAACAGGCATTCCAGAAAAATCAGGCCTTCAAATTCCAACACACTCCCTGCAGAGTGTTTGGTAAACATATTCCCCTCTCTGCTCTCTGTCTCTTTCTGCCTCATATTCCCCATACACCCTTTCCCCTGCCTATATCTTTCTCCATTAGGATGTGTTGCTCTTTTTTCCTCAGAAGACTTTTGTTAAAATAGCAGAGTGTGTGTGTTTTTTTTTTGTGGGGGGGGTTGTGGGCACAGGGTAGAGCAAGCCAACGTGCATCTCAGGTGGCTTGGCTGAGATGCCAACTTAATTTGTGGCTGAAGGGCTGTAACAAAAGCCAATCACCCTTCCACTCTGCCTTCTATTCTGCCATGGGCGAGAGATACAATCAGGGCCCCTGCTAGCAACTATTTACCCTCTCTGTCAATCAGAGTCCTGTGGCGTGTGCTCGCAGCCGCAGGCAGCACTGGCAGGTGGCCCGGCATCTCCCAGAAAACATGTCTTAAAAGCAACAATTACTTCCCGATTGTCCCTTCCTGTCTCATCTGCACCACACCCCACGCCACACAACCTGGCCCGTCCTTGATCTCTCATCTGCCATCGTCTTCCTCCTTCTGTCTGCCCACTTCTTGGTAGTCCACAGTACCTTCAAATGAATGGCATCAGTGGAGCTCTGCTGTACTGTTTTGGGAAATTTAGGTCTTAAGGAAACTAATTAGGCAATACTGGTTTTGATCCCTCTGCCTTTGCGCGCGCACACACACACACACACATATTCAAAATAGGAACACAGTTCCCCCCCAGTAGGCGGATGTGTCTTGCATGGGACATGGAAAGGAATGTTCCTGGGATTTGGTTTCCATCATGGGAGCTTACTATCCTCATGGCCTTAAATCTCTGTCGCAGTGGGAGGTGGTGTGTGCACACATGTGCGTTTGTGCATGTGTGTGTGTGTGTCTGTGTGTGCATATGTGCATATGCATAGTGTGTTTATGGATGTGATAACACAGCCCAGTAGTGAGATCCTCTTTTTAGTCGTTATCAGTCGGACCAGTTCTGTCCGCCTGAGGCTAAAAGCGAAGGACCCAGTGGTGCTGAAAGCTTTGGGCTATTCTGGCGTAGCTTGGAGGAGCTACAGTCTATGGAGCAGCGAGGTGCAGGGGTGCTTTGGAGGGACAGCCCCATCTTTTGATCCCACCAAGTGCTGGTGTTGATGCTGTGTTCCGCAGGCTGCCCAGGCCACAGTAGCCACCCTCACCAGGCTTGTAATTACATTTGGGGAATAAAAGCACAGAGGGAGGAAGGGATTTAAACGGCTTGTGTGCCGGGCTGGAGGTAGAACGAGGTCCTTTCGCTCTCTCAGCGGCACGTCATTGTGGATTTATTTGCCCAACACTACAGAGCATGATGACAGGAGTCAGTATAAGGCATGATTGAGCTGGCTATTTAACTTACAGGTGAGAGATGAGAGGTTGTTTTGATGGAGGTTGTATTTTTTATTTATTTATTTATTTTTTTACAGTTTTCATCCTTGATTTTTTTTTATAGAGGCTACAGAAGAACATAAGCATCCATGAGAAATTTTGTTTCTGGCCACCTGATAAATGTAATTCCAATATTCACACTTTAGCTTTTAGCTCTGTGCTCTTAGTCTCCACCAACTCCTGGGATAGACATCGAGCTCTTTAGCTGTTTGTTGACTGTTTGGTGATGCGCAGGTAGCATTCGGTGGGTTTATCAGAACTAAAACAATGAGCTAAAAGAGGCTAAAGAGCTCTGTAGAGCTGAGTTTGACAGCTGTCTGTGCAGTGACACCTGCACATCACACACAGTCATTTGATTTTGAGAACAACTCTTTCTAACTCATAATTAAAGCAAAACTACAGCCTTCTGGCTCGTGGCAGTGACCAGTTTATTATGTCAACTAGGAACCAGGAAAGCAATGTAACCTCTGTTTCACTGCTGTTCACCTGATACGGAGCTGACAGAGGTGGGAATAGACCAATCTAAATCAGACAACACATGCAGTGCTTTTTCCACCACAATTCCTGTTCGTAGGCCTGGACATTTTATACATTTCATATCATTTCAGATATCAGAAGACTGGGAAGGAGAGAAAATAGATGATATGTAGAGACATTCATCAACACTTAGAACCTGTTTTATAACCAATTTCACTATCCCACTTTCAACAGGGCTTTGGACTCACAGTCACTTTGTGAAGCTCACCTTTTCATATCACAAAAGAAAAACGGCAGTAAAAAACAAAGCAATTGAAAGCAGCCATGCATCCTTCTATTTCACAGAAATCTGATTTGGTCTAAACCCATTAGGCATGAGTTACTTGCTGTTGCAGATGGATTAGAGGAGAGCAGCACACATGCTCTGTCTCCCCTCTCAAAGAGAACTGTGAGGTGCTGAAGGTCTGGACATTTGGTTGTCACTCTTCATTTATTTCATTGTGTCAGGCTGCTCCAGGCAACAGCTCTGCCCAGCTCATATTGATCCAGGTCCTCAGACCTTAACCTATGTTCTCTTATCTCTCCTCCTCTCTCCTCTCTCCTCTCTCCTCCTCTCTCCTCTCTCCTCTCTCCTCTCCTCTCTCCTCTCCTCTCCTCTCCTCTCCTCTCCTCTCCTCTCCTCTCCCACCTAACAAAATGGAATTTTTCATGTACCGTTTGACTATGTTGTCCTGCATGTCAGGCTTGATTTGTCCAGCTGTGTGGGCTGACATGGACAGTGCCTCCCTTGCATGGGCCTCCAAAACGCCCTTGAATAACCCTGGAGTCCTACGTCCTTAGATTGACTGCCCGGCTTCCTGCTGAATGCTCTCAGATGCAAGTGGGGGCCTGCAAGCTATGCTATATTTGGCACTGTGTCCTCAGACCCAGCAGGAAGCCATAACAACAGCTAATTAGCTTTTAATGGATAGGCTTTGAAAATGACGTTGTATCATCATCCCTTTTTATGTAACTCTAGAATCTTGGCATGTTACTTCTCCCACCTGCACAACCTTTTGATCGCTATATTTGTCTTGCTCTAGCTCAAAAGATTTCTGTTGCTAACAGGTAGCCTGATCTGAATACTCATTTCTGATCACATTCAGCTGCGTCACTTTAAATGCTCCCAATCCTTATTAGTGTTTAAAGAACGAGTTATCCACTCTACATAGAATTATGCGTCTCGCTCTACGTTGTCCCTATAGCTTGGGGCCTTGCAAAGTGGCAAACCTTGATGTTTACCTCAAACCCCTCCTGGAATGACTTTCAAACACTACTGTGATTTCCCCTTCTGTCACCACAAGGTCTCTCAAGAATTGATTCCCTGCACCAGCAGGCATCACACAGCTATGCCCATGGAGATTTGACTTTAGTACAGAAATAAACAGCAGCCCTGTGCAGCCCTTCAAGGCTTTGCTCTGATTTAGAGTACATTAAGATTCATTCACAGTGCCCCGCTTCCCCGGTGTGCCACCTCTTCAATTTCCTCCTCAACCCGACTTTAGATTCATGTGTTTATATCAGAAGGCAGGAGGGCTGTTTTTGCATTTGAACAATGCTGACATCCTGTCACAGGGGACAAGCGTTGTGACTGAGAGTAGGGGCTGCGGGGGGCTGGAAAAGTGGAGCCAAGCCCCTGCTCAGTTACCGTGCCGCCCTCCCTCTCTTTTCCTCACTTAACATTTGGCCATTTCTATAAACCTTGTTTTGTCTAGCGTATTGTCAGAGAGAGGGAGCTTGAAATATCACCCCCCACCTCCACCCTCCCCTCTACCCACTTGAAGGGAACAGTCAAATTTTCCACCAACACCATTGGAGACTGTCAGATCCAATTTTACTCTGTGCCTGTTGTGTTTCTTCTTCTCGGCTGCCTGTTTGCCACTCCCGCAATATAGCCTCACACACGCACACACACACACACTGAGGCAGAACCCACAAAGCCTTGGGATACATTTGGCATATTTGTGTATTACTTTGTGTCCCTGCGTAAGGATGTGTGGGTGAATGTATACTGTGTCTCTGGAGTAACCACAAATGATCTTCCATTTGCCCGGCACCACTGCACAGACTACCCTCAGCTCCAACACAAAAAAGGTATTTTCACAAGCAAAAGCATTGCCTGCACTGCAGCTTGTCTGCTGTGATTAGTTTACTTCATGCGATGCTGCATGGGTGTTTGTGCGCTTCTGTCCGAGTGTACAGTATATGTGGATGTGTGAGTGTGTGACCGTTTGAGCAGCAGACAGTCTGACAGACAGCCTAGTAGCTGTCACGAGTGCCCTTACCCGGAGCTTGACCTTTAGTGACAATCAATCCTTTGTGAACATGTCCTGTGAAGGCTAAAGGAATTATCAAGCTACAGGCCCTCTGGCGTCATTTATCTACAAGCTGGAGGTCACACAGGTCATAGAGAAACAAGTGGCTCCACTGGTATCTCATCACTGTTAATAGATCAGATTAGCTCAGATGATTGATTAAAGAAATTGGTTAACAGCCAGGTAACTTATGATATCTGTGTTTATTGTTCCACCTCTGCAAAAGAAAAACAACACTTTCATAAGTACACTGTCCAAAATACTTGAGCACGCTGCCTGTTTTGCAGTCATCTGTGATTTTGGAAAAAACAGTTATGACTCTCATGAATATTATTTCGGAACTTGGAAAGGTAAAGAGAAAGGGGTCTGTAATTTGGCTCCAGAGGAAGCAACGTCGAATACAACTTGGCCTGTGCCAGCCACAGTGGACTGCTGATTGCTGTGTGTGTGTGTGTGTGTGTGTGAGTGTGTGTGTGTGCATGTGCGCTTGTGAGTGTGTGTGTGTGCATGAAAGAGAGCAATCAGGCACAGCTGTACCTGCCCTCGCTTGGCGGAGCACAGCGTTTTCCTGCTTAAAAAAGCAGAAGGTTTTGATATGGCAGAGAGGCAGTCATTTGGCTGATCTAATGGTGGCTCCCATAGGATCCATATCTGTGTGCAAATACCGAGCGAGGAAAGCGAATGGAGTATACACCCATAAAACCAGCTGAATATTTTATCATATCCATCCCCACCCCCAGCCTCCACACTGACATCACCGGAATGCTCCCTCTCCCGCTACCCTCTTTTTCTCGCTCGTTTATGCACACACGCACATACGTGATCTTTTGCACATGCGCGCACGGACGGGAGCATGTACCTGCAGAAAGCATCATTCAAGCTTCTTCTGAGAGCATCTTTGACTGGTCTGTTCCGTCTCTGAGTTTATTACTGTTGAGATGTTTCCTTTTTTTGTCAAAATGCATCCCAGATCTAAAGACATCCTCAACCTGGGGATGTCTCCAGCATTCTCTCCTCTCATCCTTCAAATACAATCTCTCCCGTAGCCTTTTATCTGCCCCCCCCACCCTGCTCTCCCCCACGCCCCTCTCCCTCCAGTGTGTGGTTCTGTTCCCTGCCAGCCAGCTCCTGTTGCTGCTCAAGCCCAGCTCGTTAAGAGAAACACTGGTGCATGGTCCCCCTCACCTTCCCCCTGCACTGCCTTTTAATTAGACAGCTGTTTGTGTGTGTGTGTGTGTGTGTGTGTGTGTGTAGTGTTTGTACGGAGGGCTGGAGTGTTTTCAGTCACATGAGTCATCTTTTTGAAGTGATTGGTATCCCAGTGGCTTGCTTGTTTCTCTGATGTTTAACTGAGGCATTAAGTTGCAGTGTGCACTCACACTCATGTAGCTTTTAGCACAAATATTTTTCTCCTGGTTAATTTTAATCAATGTAAACATTTAGCTAGTTTTAAGTGCTGAAACAATTGATTGATGAATTAGTCAATGGACAGAAAACAATTTGGATTATTGATCAAGCATTTGATTAAGTGTTTAAGCCATTGACAAACATTTGCTGGTTCCAGTGTCTGTTCTGTATCATTATAAATTTAATTTCTTTAGGTTGTGAACTGATTAAAAAAAAGCAATTTGAAGAGCTCACCTTGGGCTCTGGGAACTTGGGTCTTTTTTTTTGGCATTTTATAGGCTATGCTATTCATTTATGAATTGGAAGAAAATCAAGATATTCTAATATATGCTCTATAATTTATTAGAATTGATTTTTCTGTTTTGTTTTTATGATTTTAACCGTAGTAATGAAAGTATTATACTGATGACTTTATTGCAAAGTGAAAACAGTTGGTGCATGTGTCTGCACTAATAGCCTAAAATGGTGTTGGTACAGTGAATGACGGGGATGTTCCCACCTCTGTCGTAATGCAATCAAACCTGTTCTCCATCCCCTCCTGTCGAGGGAGAGTGACTCCTCTCCTCTCCCATATAATCCCATTAACAGCACTTTACCGCCCTGCCCTCCTGCAGGACATGCTGTTTGGACAGAGGGCAAACACCGGGCTCTTTAACACCTTACATCTCCCAAACTTCCCTCTCTCTCTCTCTCTCACTGTCTCTCACACACACACACACACACACACACACACACACACGCAGACACGCATCTTCTTTCTCTCTCTTTCCCATTGGTTCCCTATGGTTATAGCACAAATAATAGGTATGTTGACATCTCTGGAATGATCTTACTTAAATTTTTCCGGTGACCAGAAAAATCCTAACATTAGTGTTTAACCAGGTTGTAAATTGAGTGTTAATTCCAGACCTTGCTAATCTCTTTTCATTTGGAATGTGTTAATCCCTGTCAGTGGAGATGTGTGGCTCTAACAAAGTACAGCCAGCAAGTGTAGCTGAAGAAGCAACACGCAAGCTTTTTTTCATGAGAGTGTTTAATGTTAGAGCAGTCGATGCTTGTATGTACACTTGTCCGTGGCCTTGTTTGCCTACGTCTGTCCACTCAGGTTCCACACTTGTGTTTATCAGCATAGTGGCGGTTGTCTCTTAGGCCCTAATCCAACCATTTACATCACCATGACAACCAGGCTTGTCCCATAAGCTCTGCCACTCTCCGTAATGATAGCCTTAGTTGTTTGAAGTCTATCAGAGCTCATAGGTCCAAAGTGAAATAAGGAGGATTTTCAAAGGCACGTTCACACAGCTGCGAGGCGAGGCACCGCCACATAGCTCAACACAGCAGTGAAGAGGTGGGCAGCGCTCTGCTGTTCCAGGGTAAGAAATAAAACACACACCAGGGGCTCAGAGTCACAGAACTCACATACCACCGAGCCCAGCCATCAAGAGCAGCTCTGCTGCATGACATAAGGCGGTAATTATGCTAAGTACAATACATTACCTCTAGCATGTGCTATGAAAGCAGCCATTTCTCTAATGTGCTGCAGAATATAAACATACTTAGTAGAGGAGGCTGACGGAGGAGAATCAGTAAGGAATCCTAAACCACTGTCCTTGTCAGAGGAAAGAAATGGAATAATGCTGTTAGAGCCAAGCATTTCTGATTAACATGTCATCTCCAGCCCTCCCCTGCTGCCTCCCTTCTCCTTTTCTCCTCTCTCCCAGGCAGAACTAGTTTACCTTTCATTAGGAGACCCTTGGTGCAAAATGTGTTTGCTGATAAGAGCCAGCGGTTTATCAACAGTTTATAAAGGATGGCGTTAGGATTAATCAAATCAGCACACATCCGGAGAAGGGCTGGACTCTGTAAACACAATCAGATCTGACTCTGCGGACGGATTGAGAGAAGTGGGGGAGTGAGAGTAAGAACAGGGAGGGAGGAAAGATAAGTGAAGAAAAGAATTGGAATCAAATTAGAATGAAGTCAATTTGGCAGAAATTATATATTTCAGGCAATTATTTCTCTCCCAGATGGAACGTTATTTTGCGATACTGGTGGGGACTCAGAATGAGCAGCGGTGGGAGAGGGCTGCAGTCAGGAGTGAGAAAGATATGGTCCCAGTGTCTGTCCCTGAGCCAAACACAGTGCATCCTCAGTGACTGGCAAGGCTGGCTCCTCATTATCTGCCTATCTTGGCTTCCATCTGAGTAGAAAACGCAGCGTTGCAGTCTCACTTTAGAGGGACACTGATCACAAGAGCAACTCATCTCAACTGGAGAAAGATTGCACTCCCCCCTCTTGCTTTCTCTCCCCGTGTCTCCCACTGCACTCGGTTGAAGACAGACAGAGATGAGGAATCCTCTCTGTTTTCTGCTCAGAAAAGTGGAAGTTTGAGTCGGAGAGATGGAGCGAAGCTTCAAAAGGCACATGTAATTGAGCAGCCCTAGATAGGCTATCTGGGAACATGAAACAGCAACAGTTGTGACGGAGGGTAATTGCCTCCCTGGGCCCGTATAATGCCTTGTCGAGTCTTTAAACTTGAGCAAACTGCTGGAAGTCCTTATGTCAGCAGGTAATTGGTTCCAGGCATCAGCAGCTATGTGAAATGAAGGAAAGATAGCTAGGTGGGGTGTATGTATGTGCATTTAGAAAAAGAACGCATGAAAGAAAGAAAAGTGTTTGTCTTTATAAGCGTCTTTGGGAGTGTTCGGTTGTATTGATTTTTTTCTGAACAATGTACTTTGCTTTTCATTTATTCAGAGGGCTCAATATTTTCATTATGTGGCGCCAGAGCAAAGTAAAAATATCTCCTGCGCTCTGCGGGCACATTTCTTCAAATTACATCTTGATGTATTTGTAGAATACTATCTATGTAAATTTGGAACTCAAGATGGTGATACTCGTGCCTCCTCCGAGGCCCGATGCATGGATTAGTGGCCAGTTTTGTAATGCGTGGATATTAAAATCGATTTCATAAACATCTTAGAGCAGAAACTACATTGAGTAGTTGATTCTTTGCTGTAGCTGACTTTGACTTTATAGTTGCCCCAGCTCTAAACGCCCCCAAGATGACCCAGGACGTCCCTGTTGCTGAGGCTCCAAGCTAGACAAGATGGACAGCACTGTGGCCTTCGCTGTCAGGGTGTCCATCCCTTTTTGCTGGCCTCTATCCAACTCCCTCCCTGGCTGGAGGAGGGAGAGTGGGACCTTAGGAAGGAGATGCTTTATTAGCTGGTCCTGCATGATTAATTGAACATCTGTTCACACACAGACAGCTGACCCCAATTCCCAGCTGTTTACCCTCTGTATAAACAGTTAATAAGCCTGCAGTGAATGTGTCACATAGGAGGTCAAGACTACATTTTTTGAAATCTCTCCATTTTACTGCTAAACTTCTCCTTTTGCAGCTGCACCCAGCGTGCTGTGCGGTTCTAGTTTCACAGGTGGACAGCGCTTGAGAAAATGGAAGACGAGGAGTAGATGAGAATACGCCGAATGTTGTTCTCTATGTTTTTAGCTCGAGAGGTCTTGTCAGCAGTCAGTCAGTCAGCCAGTCGGCCCCCCCGCGGCACTGGTGTGAAGCTAAAACCCCTCTCCTCACCCGCCTGATTAGCGCTGTCTTTGTTCCGTTGATGGTGGCACGCCATGAAGCAGGATTGCAGTGGGCAAACTGACGGCTTTAAAACAAGCCTGCTGCTGCGCCGATCTGCATCACACTTTACCCCCCTCCTTGCTTAGCAAAGATGAAATCAAATCAGGTTTTTTTTTTGTTGTTGTTTGGTCTCTGAGCAGTAAGCTTCCTAAGAGATTTGGGAATTTTGATATATTTTTTCTTTTTTTTCCTCCATTTGATGTACAGTACTACTGGCTAAAGGGATGTTTAAGTGTGGGTGGGGAATCTGTGATACAAAATGACTCACTGTTGATGGAATGTGGGTATAATTAATAGGCTTATTTTGCGATTTTTTTTTTTTTCATTTGCCTACAGTTTATTACCTTTTTTCTTACTTGCTGTTTATCTCTTTCTCTATCCACAGGCGGCTTCAATGGCTCTGAGCAGCTTGGGCCATGTATATACAGCCATAGGGGACTATCCAAACGCCCTGGCCAGCCACAAGCAGTGTGTCCTGCTGGCCAAGCAGTCCAAGGACCAGCTCTCTGAGGCTCGAGAGCTGGGAAACATGGGGGCCGTCTACATCGCTATGGGAGACTTTGACAATGCTGTCCAATGCCATGAGCAGCACCTGGGCATTGCCAAGGCCCTGGAAAATAAACGAGAGGAAGCTCGGGCGTATAGTAACCTGGGCAGTGCCTACCACTACCACCGTAACTTTGACAAGGCCATGTCCTACCATACTCATGTTCTGGAGCTCGCCCAGGAGCTGGAGGAAAAGTCCATCGAGATGAGAGCCTACGCAGGGCTGGGTCACGCTGCCCGCTGCATGCAGGACTTGGAGAGGGCCAAGCAGTACCATGAACAGCAGCTGTCTATAGCTGAGGGTTTGAAGGACAGGGCCGCAGAAGGAAGGGCCTCCTCCAATCTGGGTATGTATGCAAAATACTGAGCTGTTAAGTGAGGAGAACATACTGTAGACCACAGGTTCCCAACCTGGGGATCCCAACCCCCATTAGGGGTCGCCAAGGTTTTAAAGGGGGACGCGAGGCCCTCTTGATTTTAAGGTGTGTAAGAAAACTTTACAAATATACTGTAGAATTGTATAAAAAGTTCCTAAAAATATAAAGAAAATTAATCTGTAACATTGCAGTATTCACAAATCCAATTACGTCCATCCAATTACAAAAACGTCCTGCAGTTATTAATTGTTCTGCACTGTTATTGTCATGCATTGAATATAATATGAAACATCAATAAAATATGTCAGTTTGTGGGGGGTGTTCAGTTTACTCAGTCATAAAATAAGGGTCCCTTAAGGAAAAAGGTTGGGAACCACTGCTGTGAACAACAAAAGTCTTCCATATGTTCCTGGCAGAGCATTTGCTCCGGTGCTCTATGCTAACATTTTAGCATTCACCATGTTGAATGATAGCAGACCATTAGCATTCCCTCGAAATAGATAAAATAATAAGTACTTCCAAAGTTAAATTGAAGTGATTGCAGATATAATTTAGCAAAGTCTTGCACTAATATTGTTGAATAAGGTGAGTCTGCTTAATTTAGATAATGTTAACTGTTAACTGTCACTATTAGTCAAATTGTCAGTGCTAAAGAAAAAAAAAGTGAAGCACTAGTTTGAATTTCCTGGCTGCACTTGATTGATTTTTGGTGTGAGCATTCTCATCACAGTTGATCAGTGTCACAAATCATCTTGAATCATCTTCTGTCACTGAACATCCCAAATGGAAATCCACTCAGAGCGCCTACAGTATCTAGTGAATGTGATGGTCTTCCTTTGAAGTTCCTCTTGCAGTGGAGGACAATGTGAAGGTTTGAGTCCGGAAGCACACATGATAAGTCTACTGTATGTCTCAGAGATAGGGAAGCACATGGTGGTTAGATAGTTAGAAATCTTGCAGACTGGAATATTTGTTGTTTGTAGCGACAGTTGACATAGCCCGCTGAAATGAGGGATTAGAAGAAAGAAGTCAGAATGAGCAAGGTGACCGATGAGTCACTGTTCAATAACAATACTGACTGTGTGTTCTTAGGTTTATTATGCTACAAATATAAAGTCCTGCCTGCCCTTTTTCTTGTTTTTGGGATAAAGTATGAAAGCTTCCATTTCCTGCTAGTGTTTTCAGTGAGCTGCTGGCTACATTCCTTTGTTTGCCTTCGTTTAAATGAGCTGTTTACTTATTGTTGTTTTCAGTGATATTTTTGGTTAATAAGACCTAAGTGTTTTTGTTACTTTTAAGCAGAGGCCACCAGTATACTACTGTATCATCACTATTTTATGTGAAGTTGTTTTTACCCGCAGTATTTAAGAGTTACATTATGTTCTGCAGTGAATAGTGCCCAGTAGATTATGTAAGCATGTACGGTAATGGAGTGCTGGGAAAGAGGGCGGTGAGGGTGATGTGAGAGCCAACAGTAATTTGTGAGCCCGGGGAGTCCTACAGTGATGGAATGCCAACATATAACGCACACTGTCAGAGTATAAATAAACCCCATAAAAATGTATAATTTTTCATGGGAACTCTCTCCACATTAATCTGCTCTTCTCTCACCTTCACACCGGCTCGGACCGGAATGAGAAGTGGTCTGCAGATAAATAAAAACGAGCAGGGGGAAATTAAATCCATGATCGGGTCTTTTGATTAGAACTTAGAATGTAATCATTGTCCCCTTTACAATAGAGGGATTTACAGCCAAATCATGTTAAAATGAAATTATTAGCAGGGTAACCTTGTAGAGCTTTCTAATATAATGATGAGAGTAACCTTAGGGATAAAGGTGTCTCTATGGATATTCAATACCTCATGAGATAAATGGTATGGTCAATTTTGCTGTATTTAGTCCAGCAATTACAACCAGCGCTGGATGACTTATGATAGCCATCAAGACAGTAGTAAACCTGACTCTAATGGACAACTAAGAGGCATAATAGTTCCTCCCAGATGAATTATTCTTTAACGTAATGCGTAAAAGTGTGAAAGCAGAGAGTGGAGTTAATCAGCCAAACATAAATCGAA
Source organism: Scomberomorus guttatus (assembly GCA_038419695.1). NCBI lineage: Eukaryota > Metazoa > Chordata > Actinopteri > Scombriformes > Scombridae > Scomberomorus > Scomberomorus guttatus. Next base: position 12,437,814 of record CM076450.1, read on the forward strand.
GTCGTCATCTGACCAGCCTAATGGCCGCACATCCTGCGTTGCTCTTAGCCACAACACACACCTGATTTTAAAAGTGAGCCGATAACTGGTTGTCATAAATTAGGGGCTCCGGTGAGGACATTTTATGATGCTACAGTACATGTGAGCTTTATTACGAGTGAGCACTACACAGTATGTCAGGCAGCAAATTTATTCCTGTCTGTAGTGTGATTGCCATTACGACGGCCACGGCGGTCTTATTCATTATTAGTTGCAACATTACAGTTCCTCCAGTACATGACAGAGTAATGATAGTGTAGTTGATGCGGTGTCAAAGACCTCCAGCTGGTGATGGAGCAGAAGCTAAACGAGTGGGTGGAAGAGCTGAAGCCTGTTGCTCCATGGAGACGGTCGAGACAAGCTGGACCATCATGAGGATACAGTAACTCTGACACCCAGGGGAGCTTGATGCCCATCTCAGTGTAGCTGTTGGTACTTTTTGTCTATTTTCTTCCTCTCCTTTTTTTCCCCACTTTTTGATGCCTCCCTCTTTCACTCTCTCTGTCTCTCCCCTCACCCCTACTGATTGTAATCTGCAGCTGTCAAGCTCCCAGTAATTGAAACTGACTTGATGAATCGCTTAATTACCTTTAATAGCTGATTCAAGAGGAGCTGAATAATGAAGATAACAGAGAATGAAGTGGAGGTTGTGAAGCACCAGTCTGTAATTGCCCCATTGTTGTTGTTGTTGTTGTTGTTGTTGTTGTTTTTGTTTGAGGCAGTGGAGCGTGCGTTGTTATTCCGTCATCGATGCCCGCAAGCATGCTTAGCACAAGAAGATACGGGCTAAAACTAACAGGATGTTGTTTCAGACTTCAAAAATGCTACTTTTACGCTGTGCACAAAGAGGGGAAGGATGATCGAGTGAAGATAAACGAGCAGCGATAAAAGCAAAAAGAACTGTGCGAGAGATGGGAAGGAGAAGTTGCCGAAACAGGAAGGAGCAAACTTTTATTATGCCCTCTCAGCTTGTCGTTAATGTTGCGTGTAGTGTGGGAGGAGCAGCAGCTGACATGGCCCTGAGGTACAGTTGTATAGAGATCGCCATGCTTTAATATCTAACCATGATGCCCAGCGGGACCAACAGCCCTGGCTCAGCACACTCTGACCTATAAAGGATATGAAAATTCCAGCCCCATTTATTATTCATTAATTGGCTAACTTACCCCCTAGTCAGCAATATTTAATATCCGAGAGAGGACTGAAGTGGAGGGTTCCCATGTAGTTCACATTTCTGGTATTCATGAAACAGAATCTAAATTGTATTATTTCCCCTTGCATTTCACTTCAAAGAGACTTTAAATAAGTTTGTTTGGAAAGCGTTTGTGTTTTAGCCCGGTCTTGTGCTTGCTTTTCTGTTCTCACCATGTGTCCAATTCACACTTCTTTGTTTGGCTTTATGTCTAAAAAGAAGTCACGTGAAATGTCGACTCGGATCAGTTAGAATGGCTGGAGGTAAAAGTCCTAATTAAAACATTTTTTTTTTCTTCTTCTTCTTTTTATCCAGCATCCCTAGGGAGTGCTTTCTGCTGATGTTCACAAAAACAAAGCATCAGGAAGAAGAAAACAGGAAGAAGAGTTCACAACACAGAATCAGACAATGTACACTGCAATGCTCTGTGTTCATGTCCTGTCACTGGCTCATTGGCTTCTAAAAAAAAAAACCAAAACAGGACATAACTGCTGTATTGAATTAGTTTCAGACCTTTTATGCTAAATTTCTTTCACACGTACACACATACAGCTTTTTTCCATTTAGGGGTCACGTGAGAATAAGCGCTCGAGTCTACATTCCAGAAAATCAGCTCAGGAAATCAGCTTTCTCCAGACATCTGATACGGGTTTTATAACAACATATCTGTCAATAATAGTGTCACATCAGTAGATTAAGCATAATGATTTTCAATAGGCTGTATTTGTTGGCAGTCAACTACGTTGAAATATGTTGAAATATGTACTAACACTGACCCTGAGATTAAGCCCTCAGCACCTGATTATGAGAGCCAACACTTTTAAGTGCATGGCATATACATCAAATAATTAGCAGTTAAAATACTTTTACTACTTCTACATCATCATCTTCGCCATCATCATAACAACAACAATGGTTGCATGAACATAAATCCAGTAACTTTACTGTTTTCAGACTGCCCACAGCAGGGACAAACTACGCACAGGGACCAAACTTGCTTGGAACACTTAGTCGTAGAGATTATTCAGTTTTGGTACCTAAGCCTTTGGAAACAGCAATGATTGTAGATATATTATTAGTCTGGCCAAGAAAGGGAGCAGGAGAGTGCTGAATTTACAGAGGAATTTAGCGAGCCTAATGGCCCAGACAGGATGAATGAAAGCACGCTGTAAGAGAGAAAGAGCCTAACAAATACATAAAGTGTAAAGTGTATTTATCTGGGATTGGTGACATCTTCAACTCTGCATTAATGACCATGTAAATACCTTGAGTCAATATTAGCAGACCTGCAGGAGAAGAAAAGGGGGCGACAAAAATAGATGGAGAAGAGGTGAAATGGTGGAGGGATCATTAGGATGCCAGTTTTCTGTTACTCTCCTGGAGAGATCTTTGCTAGCTTTAAAGCCCCAAATTTCTGTTTGTGGAAAAGCAGCAGACTCTCCTCGCCTCCCCCTGCATGGCCCCCTTCAATCTCGTGGACCATACTAGAAACTGGACTAGAGGCCCTGCAAAACAACGCTCTCCTAGTCCTCGTGCCTACACTAAAGTGAAGCTTGCTGTACTCAGTTTGTTATTCTTCTCACTGCGGAGCTATTAAATGAAACAAAAGAGCTGCAGCATTCTTTTGCATTAAGCAACTGTGCCCCCTTTTTTCAGCACATCTGCAAATTCAGCATGAAATGTGATCTGTTCCTCAATGGAAAGGCGATTGTTCAGTGCAAAAAAAAAAAAAAAAAAAAGTCAAGTTGAGACACTGAGACGGAACATTGTTTATTTAAGTGGTAGGAGGAATCAGATGTCATGTGTGCGGACAGTACAGCGACAGTTGGTTTGGTGAGCTGAAGCAGGGGTGAGGGTCAGCAGGAGCGAAGAGGAAGCGGCTCAGCTGGTGCTGCGGGCGGAGGGGGTGCAGCGCTCTGTCTGTGTGTTTTTGTTGGCAGACCACCCACTCAGCATGCATCCATCTATCCATCCCCTGTCCTTTTTTTATCTTCAGTCAGACTGTAGGAGATGTCTGTGTCTGCGAGTAAGGATTTGGTACCTTAAGCTCAGAGCCCAGCTCCGCCCCTTCCCCACTACTGCAGACCCCAGGAGGATGTAGTGACTGCCTCAGCTCACTACTTCCCCCCACAGATCATCACATCCACTATTGTATATGGTGTGTATGGTAAAAATTAAAACAATTATTATTTTCCAATATTTTATTATTTATTCAGCATTAAAAAAAAACATAATACAGCATTGATCAGTCAGACACTTTGCTTCCATTACTAATAACCTTCAACTTGTTTCTTTCAGCAAAAGTTCAACAAAATTATCTAGAAATTATAAAAAGGTATTCAGGCATATCAAGCTACATGTGCTAGCTCTGGTAGGATAAAATAGTGCCCAGTCTCACTGGAATTTCCTTCAGAAATTAACTCTGCACTTTGATATTTCACACATGCCAATGTCCTTGAGCTGAAACCTGAATAGGCATCAACATTTCCACAAGCACCACATTTCCAGCGTCCTGCTCGGGGTTTCAAACATGGATGAGAATTATAATGTTGACCTCATTCTAAAACATACACACCCAAGTCAGTATTTTGGGCTCAGACTGGTCATCTCTACTCTATTTGAGTATTACCCCAGCCCAGTGGCAGCAGCACCATTGTTAGTAAAATCCTCTTAGGTCACTGTAGGCAGCAGCTCTCTGGACCTCCATAGCTGCTGGAAGAATGACACAGTGATTTACTCGGAACACGACACCATCCCTCAAAGTCATCACTGCAGCATATCCCTCTATGTACAGCCAGCTGTGTAATGAAAACTGACAACATTTTGCCATGCTTTTAATGTCTTTGGTTATGGGGGGATGGATAGGGCTCTGGATGGATAGGGCTCTGTATAAAAGTATTTGAATGATATGGTGTGTGCTTTATCCTGGTTTTTCACAGTCTTTGTCTCAAGCTGTGCACAAAAGAGAAATAATTAAGCCATATTATTTAATATGTTACAGTCAAGTGCATTTAATATGCACCACATACTTACAATGTTATTAAAATTAGAGGTTAAATTGAATCTCAAGACTGATTGTGTTGGGGCCATTTTGATTTGGACAACATGCTACAGAGGCCACTTCAGCTAGATGCCCCTTACTAATTCCCAATTTTTGTGTTCCAGCAGTATTTACCAGCATGTTTGGTATGGTTTTTCTTTACTATCCTGCTGGATACTATTCCCAGAGGGTTCAATAATCCTCTTACCATATGGGGGGGCACAGAAAATATTTTTTTGCTTCAAGTGTGGCTCCAGGCATAGCCTAAGGCTTATGGCAATTTTGGCTGCAGCTTCCAAGCCCAACCTCAAACCTAGCCATACACCCCCAGCCTCTGTCCCGGCTGTCTCCCCTACCCCTCCGCCCCATTGCCCATCCCTAGATCCATTTTTAGCCTGCAGCATGGAACATGTTTGCTGGTAATACATCAGTAGGCATTATATCCTCAGTAAGATCAGCCTCCATTGGGGAAAGCATAACCTTGGGAGTGCCTTTGTGGTGAGAGCTGTCAGTGCTCTTCCAACCAGCTTGCTTTGAATCTTAACGTGCTTCCCCTCTTAGGAAAGACTCCCAGGTTCTGTCCAAGGTGTAGGAGATGTCCGTGCCTGTAGAACTTGGAAATCCAAAAGGTTCTAAGCCCCACTCATTTTTGGCTCAAGAAAAAGACACTTTACTATATTTGTACTGTACACAGTCCAAAGCACCACATGGATTTCACTCATTGTGTCTTCGTTGTGTAGTTGTGTCATTTACAACCTGAACTCCTCCTGTATTATTTGGCTGCACTGTTTCTCTGGTATGCTTCGCCCAGCATACCAATTCCTCAGAGTGGTGACCTGATGATTACAAGGTCAGTTAAGGTTGCATCACCTCAACATGAGAACACAAGCAAGCAAACAAACAACAAATCAGGTCTGATTTGTCAGTAGGTCTCTGTGGCATGCTGAATCACCGTCTGAATTTAGTAGGATGATCTTTGATTATGTTTTTCCAGCAAAATTCAATCTGTCTGCAAAAAAAGCTAATTTTTTGTTTAATTTTGAGACACCCAATACAGGCAGGATTAGTTTGTAACTAATCTCCTCATTTAGACCTAATTTAAAATTATTTATAATGCTCAAACTTGTATTAGAAAGCAAATTTCAGAGGTATGGGTCATGTGAAACCTACAAAAAGTATGTATGCACTGTATGTGTAAATTTACATACCTGATAATGTGTCAAACCATCAGTATGTAGCCCGGAGGCTCATGCTGTAGATCCACCAAAGCTTTTTCCATTCTCACTCGCCTCATGTACCCCTCTTAATTGAGCCAACATCTGAATGCATATCCACATTTACCGTATAACTTCTGCCGTCGTTTGAGGCGTCTGTTTAGTTTCAATCCCACTGTTTATGTAGCCTGTGTTCAGGCCCATAATGTGGCAGGTTTCGGATGAAATAAATGGGAAAACACACATGGCGGTAACTAATCCCGGCGGCACCATCACATACTCACCACAAGCCACAAAGCCTCTCTCCTTCCCTGGTTCCCACCCACTCTGGCTCCAGAACCGTTTCCATCCCCGGTGTCCTATCAGTGGGCCCCGTCCTAGTAGCCCATTAGTCTCCATGCTGATGCAGCAAAGCCGTGATGACCAGGCTGTACGGTGGATGAAGGACTGTGTTATTTGCCTTGCGGCAGTTCTCCATCCACCAGCCTGCAGCCATCCTGGCTTCTCTCTCAGTGAGCTTTAATATTATCAGTGCAATTATTATCATTGAAAGCTCAGTGACAATGCAAAAGGAGAAATCCAGAGATTAGCTGTGAGTCTCAGAGGGAAGGAGGAGAGATACGGTAGATATGCTGTGATGTCTCTTTACTCTCTGCCGTGTATTTGTCAGGGTGTATGAGCATGTGGGTGGGGGCACATTTGTTTGGATGTTGTGTATATGTATGTGTGTGTGCCAGATGGCTGTCTGGCTGTGGGGTAAAGCCATTATTTTTCAGAGGATGGTATTTTATCAGAGGTAATATACTCAATGCACCGGCTTCTCCATTATTTATTGTTTCTCCGCACTTATCTCATTTTTCTAAAGTTGTTTGCTGAGATTTCCATCAGCTCTTCACACTCTCACCCACTTTAACTTCCTCCGTCTTTCTTTCTTGTTCTCATAACCATTTCCAACCCTGTGGAAAAGTTGTTGATTTTGGTAAAATCCCTCTAAGACACAATCATCAAACACAGCTTAGACAATCAAAAGATTCTATTTTGGTGTTATAATAACTTTGTTTGATTGCACTACATTTTAATGACCATAATTCTGTGGGAGAGTGTGTAGTGTAAGCAGAGAACAGATGGCTCAGAGAGCATATTTTAACAACCAGATGACTTGTTTTGTACATGAAGAGCTGACGAGGCACTTGAATTTTACTCAATTACAATTTTCCCCTGAATGGGTCTTTAACTTCATCCCCCGCGCTCTCTCTCCTCTCTCCACAGGCATCATCCACCAGATGAAGGGGGACTATGAGACTGCACTGAAACTCCACAAAACACACCTGGCCATTGCTCAGGAGCTGAATGACTACGCTGCTCAGGGCCGGGCCTATGGTAACATGGGTAATGCCTACAATGCCCTAGGAGCCTTTGACCAGGCTGTCCGCTACCACCGCCAGGAGCTGCAGATTTCCATGGAGGTCAATGACCGGGCCTCGCAGGCCTCCACCCATGGCAACCTGGCTGTGGCTTACCAAGCCCTGGGAGCCCATGACCGTGCTCTGCAGCATTACCAGAACCACCTCAACATTGCTCGTGAGCTCAGAGATGTCCAGAGTGAGGCTCGGGCTCTGGGCAACCTTGGCAACTTCCACTGCTCTCGAGGAGAATTCCCTCAGGCTGTGCCCTACTATGAGCAGTACCTCCGCCTGTCCCCTGACCTCCAAGACATGGAGAGTGAGGGGAAAGTTTGTCATAATCTGGGCTATGCCCACTACTGCTTGGGCAACTACCAGGATGCCGTCAAATACTATGAGCAGGACCTAGCTCTGGCCAAGGACCTCCATGACAAACTGAGTCAGGCCAAGGCGTACTGTAACCTCGGCCTGGCATTCAAGGCCCTGGGAGACTTTGCTAAGGCAGAGGAGTGTCAGAAATATCTGCTTTCACTGGCCCAGTCCCTGAACAATGCACAGGCTCGCTTCAGAGCTCTTGGGAACCTGGGGGACATATTTGTCTGTAAAAAGGACGTGGCTGGAGCCATTCAGTTTTATGAGCAGCAGCTGGCCTTAGCTCACCAGGTATGGCCTCATTCAGTTTCTAATACACAACTAACTTTTTGATTGTAGCACAACATATACTAGAACAATTCTACATATAAATGGGAAATGTCATGTGGAATGTAATTTTGATGTAAATCACAGGAATGTAGCTAATGCCCCTCATGTTGATATTATGAAATTCTATCTGGTTTCAGGTTAAAGAGCGTAGGATGGAGGCCTGTGCCTATGCCGCCCTCGGGGCCACCTACAGGCTTGTGCAGAAATATGACAAAGCTCTGGGCTACCACACCCAGGAGCTAGAGGTTTACCAAGAGCTGGGTGACGTGCCAGGAGAGTGCAAAGCCCACGGTCACTTGGCAGCAGTCTACATGGCCCTGGGGAAGTACGCCATGGCCTTCAAGAGCTACGAAGAGCAGTTGGAGCTAGGGCGGAGGCTAAAGGATCCCGTCGTGGAGGCTCAGGTGTATGGAAATATGGGCATCACAAAAATGAATGTGGGGGTGATGGAGGAAGCTATTGGCTACCTGGAGCAGCAGCTGGCCACTTTACAGCAGCTGAGTGGCAACGAGGCAGTAATGGACAGGGGTAGGGCCTATGGAAACCTGGGAGACTGCTATGAGGCTCTGGGAGACTTTGAGGAAGCCATCAAGTACTATGACCAGTATCTGTCAGTGGCCCAGAGCCTCAACCGCATGCAGGACCAGGAGAAGGCCTACAGAGGTTTAGGCAATGGACACAGGTGAGTCCGCGTCAAGTGAAAAGCATATTCTTTCAAATTCTCTATTTGCGAGAAAAATACTTGTATAATGCAGTTTGCAGCAGATACTTGTACTGACTGGGTGTTACTAATAATCGCAGTAATCCTACTTTGCATATGATTTTTTTCTTCTTGCACTTTCTATCAAGGACCACCGTAGTTTAGAGACACCTTGCTGGTGAGCAAGGCTTGTATTTGAGCCTGGCGCTAGCTGTCTCAGCAGCAGCCTAGTGGCCCTGGCCTTATCAGTATGCAAAGAGGCTTTGGCACACAGACGTCTGAAACTGGGGGAAGCACAGTTATTTCGAGGCAACCTCTTACATCTTGTGTCTGTTCTCCCTTCTTTTTCCCTATTTATGCGTCAAAGAGCCGAGAGCATCCTAGGAGGCTACACTGCAAAATAAAACACGAAAGGCTTGCTGAAATCCTCATTTCGGAGATGATTTTCTTTTTATTGTGCATCATCGGCATGGCACCACAGCAATCACACACAGCAGTATTAGCCATGCATGAGTTCAGAGGGGAATAATAGACATCACACACAAACCCTTCTCGTCTTCCAACAGCTCTTAGTGGAGCACATACATTATCACACAACATTAATTAAGCTGAAGACTTTTATTCTTTTAATGCTCCATTTGAACGGGATCCGACAATTGTTGACGTGCCTGAGAATGTGAATAAAATCTGCTTGAAGGATATGAAGGCGAATTAAATGTTGAGAAGGGATGAATGCCACTCTGTCAACACATACATCAGGGGGTGGAAGCTGGGCTCCTTCGACAGATGACCCAGCCCGTATTAAGCAGCGTTACCCATCAAACGCAACCTAAATTTCATATTCGGGCTCAGAGATTTCTCATGTAGCCTTCCACACCCACTTTAGGGGGTAACTGACTTTTTTTTTAGGTTTTTATCTCACTTCTAATCTTCCTCACTTTGACGCTCATTGCTTTTCTGTCTCTACCTGCAGGGCCATGGGAAACCTACAGCAGTCGCTGGTGTGTTTTGAGAAGCGGCTAGTAGTGGCTCATGAGCTAGGGGAGTGTGGAGGCAAGGCTCAGGCTTATGGTGAATTGGGTGCACTTCACAGCCAGCTGGGCAATTACGAGCAGGCCATCTCCTGTCTGGAGCGTCAGCTTGCCATTGCCCGTGACACCCAGGACAGACTACTGGAGGGAGATGCCAGCTGTGGTTTGGGTGCTGTATACCAAGCTATGGGAGAGTATGAGACAGCCCTACGATGCCACCAAAGTGATCTGGAGATTGCAGAGGAGGCGGGAAGCCCCGCACGCCAGGCCCGGGCCTACGGAAACTTGGGCCTTACCTACGAGTCGCTAGGAAACTACGAGCGGGCCGTTGTGTTCCAAGAACAGCACCTAAGCGTGGCGGCTCAAACTAATGACTTGGCTGCCAAGACACTGGCCTACGGCAGCCTGGGGAGAACACACCACGCACTGCAAAACTACTCACAGGCTGTCATGTACCTGCAGGAAGGTGAGTGAGTCAGGGGGAACAGGAGAGAGGATTGCCTTTGTTGCCTGAGCTGATAGGCTTAGAGTTTGTGAATTCATGAATATGAAATTCAGAGCCTATTTGTTGCTAAGCCTTTGCCACATTTTTATTAGGTTGTGTGCACGCATGTGTGTGTGTGTGTTTGGGCTTTTGTGCTTATGAGTTATAAGTGCACGGGGGATTCTGTGTGCGTATTATGCGCCTGTGTTGTCTTCTTTGCTGTGTAGGTATACTGGCATTTGTGTCTGTGCAAACCTATCAGGATGCACGCCAAGGCATTTTTCCTGTTTACTGCTAGCTGTTCTTCACACCTCTGTATCTACTTTTCTCAGAGGGTTCTTTGCAGTGAGCTGCCAAAGGATCTTTTCACACAGTGGCTGACAGACTCCTGCCTCTCAGTCTTCATTGTCCCCTACCGATTATGGTGAAATAAAAACCTGCAGCTTGGCCTCTCGAAAATTCATTATGTCAGTGACAGTGCGGTGTTTGTCACCGTGGATGTGATAAGTGGAAGCCTTCATGTACCGTGTGTGTGCTGAATGCCCACACCACCAGCCTCACCCATGCCCATTGACAGACCTCATGCTCAGGCACACCCACCGTGTTATGACCCTAACCCTGTTTGAATCCAAGAAAATTGCAGCTCGTGTAAGAGGAGAGTTCCATATTTCACCCTGCAGGGATTGAATGCAAGGCAGCAGGAATACATCTCCTCTATCTCTCCTCCATCCACGTTATTAGAATTAGCTGGGCCTGCAGTGACCCATACACCCTCTGCAGGCCTGCTTGTTGAGCTTTAATGGAAACAAAGGCGACAGGCCATTCTGTCTCCACCCTGTCCTCCCGTTGTCCCCTGCACTGTCCTTGTATTGTTCCTCGGTCTGGCTGTGAAAAAGAACAGTGCCTTCACTATCCTTGACAGCCAATTATTTCTGGCCAACCTACCCAGACCGAAAAGTTGGCAAGGTTTTTTTCCCTTCAGTTTTTCTGTTTTTTTCTACTCCTACTGCTAGTTTTTTTTCATGCTGCACTGCTTGTTTTTTGTTTTTGTTTCCCAAAAAAGATTAATTGGAAGGAGGGATAGAAAGGCAGCTCCAATGTAGTGCAGATACTGTTGACAACATGTGACCTCCAAATCAGTTTGTGTGTATTTATATATGTGTGTGTGTGTGTGTATGTGCATGCGTGTGTGTGGATCTGATGTTCATTCTGCGTTGCACAGAGTATTACAGAATGATATGGTTACATACCAGTTAGCTGCTGAGAGGAAGAAATACATTCTGTCACTTCAAGTAGCCCACACAACTCCCAAAGTTAGTCTCCCATAATTTAACATTAACAGACACTGCAAAGCACAGTCTCAGTCCTAAACAACAGAGGCATTTCACACCAAGATGCACTCTTCAACAATTAACACAAAAGTGTCATTAAATCAATGCCGTCATTGTAGCGACTAATGAAGGTATTACAGTTTCTCCATGCTTCATTAATGGAACAACAAATAATGAAATTATAATATGAACCTATACAGGAATGTACCTGATGCTTAATATGTGAACCGGAATAAAACAGATGGTATATTGATTCATGTATATTATAAAAAAATGGATATATATCATATATATATACCCTTAAGAAAAGAAATCCAGTAGAATAATTCATTTTGTGACGTGTAATTTATATAATTTGCTTATGAACATACCATGTTTTTGTATTACAGCTTACATGTTTAATTCCCCTTTCATATGGATTTTATATAAGATGGTTTTATATATATTTATGTGCTAGCTTATTATTAATATATATAATATATATGTATTTGAGAAACAAAACATATTACAGCTCTCTCTATATATACTATATACAAAGCACACCTGTACAGTACAAGTGCAAGCTTGTATAAAATCAGTTGAATCTATAAGAAATCTATAAGAAATCATCATGTGTAAGACTAACAAACATTAGCCAAACACTGTAGGTTTATATGCAGAGTATATAAATGGTGCATTTCTTAACATATATTATTTTATACAGTGTTATAAGTTCTCTATATGTGAGACGCAATAATAGAACAGACTCAGGAATTCTAATAAAACATATTCATGCTGGTAGACCTTTGAACAACCTGTCATGAGGCATATAAAACTAAATGCAGTTGGATGATATGTATCTCAGTGTGAAATGTCTGGACCTTTTATCATCATATGTGGACCCCTCACAGTTTTCAGTGTTGCTATTTTTATTCTAAAAATATTGAGTGCTGGTTGTGGTTAAAGTGGCAGTAGGGGTTGGACTGGTGGCACGATGTGCTACTGTCCTTTTTTTGCTCTCAACTTTTGTAGATCTTTGTGGTTTTGTCAATTTTGTTTTTTTACTTACTTTTTTTACTTAGGCACAGAACACACACAATCTTTCACCTCAAGTGTATATATATATAGAAGTGATTAACATCTGAAAAACTGAAAAACAAATTAGCCTAGTTTTCTATGATCTCATAAATTATTAAGCAAACTTTTGCAAATACCAATATTTACTACTCAACTTAATGCAAATGTCAATACTGTCTTCATCACTGAAGAAATGTATTTATGTGGGATGAATTTTGAATTTGCTGTGGTTGTTTCTTCAATGTTATACAAACCTGTATACAATCCCTGTCATCCTCAGTGTTTTGACTACATGCCAGAGGTTTGTTTTACACAGAATAGGTAGATATGGGTGTTCACATCATAACAGGGAAGGGAGAGATACAGCAGAGCAAGCTTGTGTCAGGAAAATGGCTCCAGGGTTTTGTTTTTTTTTTTGCCCTCAAAAAATTGTTTATGGTACACTTACTGTATGTTACACACTGTTTTCTTCTACATGTGGTCATGATCAAAGGGTACTGTGATGTCATGTGGATGAGTGCCTATGTGCCAGGGTATTTTGTTTGAGGGCTCAACGCACTTGTGGTTCTACAGTGCATGAGATTTCGTGCTCTTTTTCTGTGCATGTGGTGTCTGCACGTTAAGCTTGTGTCTGAAGGCAGAGGTGCGTGGGCCTCGGGGGCTGCAGAGAATCTCTCACCCAGCTGTCAAGCAGCCTTTAAAGTGTTCTCTAGTTGCTCTTCAGGGTGCAGCCAGCCACGGCCACATCCTCATGTCGGCGGCTGCTACGTGACTGTGCCTGCGGGGCACACCAAAGGCACGCACGGTGACAGTGACAGACACTGAATGATAGAGCGCGGGAGAACAGAAATGAGAGAGTTAGGGAGGGATGGAGAAAAAGAAAGAGGATGGCAAGCGGGCGGAGGGGAAAGACGGAGATCGGTAGGAGTCATATTTCACATGTATTATTTCACTGTCAACTGGAGACTAAAGAAAACATAGAGTTGGTTGACATTCAGGCTTGATCATAAAGAACTATCACAGAGCAGCTCAGAGAAAGAAAGCTTTTCTGTGTGTGTGTGCGTGTGCGTGTGTGTGCGTGCAGATGAAAGGCTCAGACCTGGAGTTGAGATGAGTGAGGGGTGAGGCTGTCAGAGAATGAAAAGGATAATTTAGATCTGTTTCCTCTCTCTTGCTCCAGCGCCTAATGAGCCCTAAGCAGTGCCGAGTCCCCGCAAGCACTGCCACCACAGTTGAGATGAAACAGGTAGAGAGAGAGAGCAGTGGGGGGACCAGAGACACAGGCGCAGAGATGAGAAAATGAATGCGGTTGAGGTAGAGAGGGAGAGAGAGAGGAGCACAGCAGATGCATGGGGGAAGAGGGCAGGCGTGCAGACGGAGGGTGTGTGGAAAGATAAGGCGAGAGGGGGAGACTGTTGCAGGCTTCAAAGGCTGCCGGCTCGCGTGGCCATGGAGGAGCCATGAAGTCTATGGTTGCGTGGTGTGCTGGGTCTTACGGAATAGGCTGGCTGTTTCGGGTCACGCTCTCTGTTCTTGGCTTATCTGGTCCAGCCACAGACTGTTTTCCAGGAATGCCGAGAAAAGCACACTAGGACGAGGGTGGCTTGGCCCATTTTCTCCTCTCTTTGACCAAAAGCATGTTTAGACCCCTCCATCACACAAGTGAACGGAGAGAATAGACTTGCAAACACAGCCAGTGTTAAGTGAGACTGTGCATGAGCAACGGCCTATTACAAAGTGTAGGCTGCTTGCTGTGCATTTAGCACCTTGTGGGTGATATGTGGCCCAGCAGCTGTCGTTTTTTTTTTTTTTTTTTGTTGGTTTTTTTCCATCATTGTCCTCTGTGGAGTGGCATTTTCATCTCAGTAATTGGGCAGAACCAAGTACTCAGCAGGCAGGCTGAGGACACATGCAAAGATGTGACATACGCCTCACTGCTTGAGGGATTGGAAGTGAAAAACAAACTGCGTACCTGCCAGGTGATCTGACACAGGCGCACTCGCTGAAACATGCACACCTAGATACACACACACACACTCGCATGTACATGCTCATTCAAACCTCCCTTGGCTTCACCAAACAGCTCTCAAAGTCTCTCAAACAAAATATCACAAAGTAGACTTTGCGCTGTGAGTTTGCATACAGTCTATTATTAGCTCATCAGTGTTTTGCAAATATTTGTACACTTGTTCACGATATTGTGTGGCTTCTTTTATGCAAGCATTAAGCGTGTGTTTGTGTTTGCTCAGCCAGTCGATCCTTAGCATTGATTACTATGCAGTCCGATTAGTGCTCTAACAGCCTCCCTCTATGGCAGAAGTGTGTGTGTGTGTTTTAATACCGGTGTGAGCAGAATCTTACAACTGAGGCCAAATATCGAAACCTGTTCGCTGTCAGAACATCAGTACCATGCTATGCTTACATCTGTTACTCTGAAAGATACCTAAGAGTCTGCCTGCTCTGAATAATTTTTACTCTCTCCCTCCTCTCTGTCTCTCATCTGCTCCTGTTTCCTCCCCCTTCTGACAGGCCTGCGGCTTGCTGAGCAGCTGGCTCGGCGTGAGGACGAGGCGAAGATCCGCCATCGTTTGGGGCTTTCTCTGTGGGCCAGTGGGAATCTGGAGGAGGCCCAACATCAGGTAAAGTATCTCCTTTTCTTTCCTCTCCTTACCTCGCCTTGCATCAACTCACCTTCACTCAGTTCTCTCCTCTCCTCTCCTCTCCTCTCCTCTCCTCCATCTGGACTCCTTCCAGCAAATCCACCTCTTGTAGTTAAAACTGACCTCTAATAAGCACACATCTGTTGGAAGGCAACAATTACAAATGAGAGGAGGAAGTAGAAGTCCAAAGGCATTGAGTGTGGAATGTAAGTTTTTAGTAATGCCCTCATGGTGAGGGAAAGAAGCCAGAGGGGGAAAAAAAAACAACAGGAGAAGACAAAAAGAGAGGTGGCTATAGAGCTTGAACACGCCTGGTGGCAATATGCTGGGGAGTCTGTTGAGCTGGTAAATGCTGTCATCTCAGAAGACAGGCGACAGATGAGTGAAGATTTTTTTTGTATTTATGTGCATGGTCTCAGGAGTCCCAAGCCTCTGCATCACACACACACACACACACACACACACACACACACACTCACTCCTCTTCAGCCCACTACCCACCTGGCAAGCATGGAATATCCCGTTAACATCTCTCTTTGCAGTCTGTCCACACACACCACAGCTCAAGATTTGATTTTATTTTTTTTTCTAGTTTGTGTATCCACATACAAATCTGTGAACAGTCAGCCAACAGCAGTGGCTGTCACGTGTGCCTGTAGGGATGTTATTCAGCTGCTTTCATTTTCAAAATCTAGTCCAAAACATTTCTGTTATGATACACGCAAAAGCTACGTACATCTATGTGACCCAGATAGCTTTGTTTTCCGTCCTGCATTATACTTTTCAAAAAAGTTACTTTGTCTGTTTGCAATTATCTGTAACAAGAGTTGGAGAGAGAAAGACTGAACCAAGGTGGTGGTGACTAGACCAGAGTGCTCATGAGTCATATTGAGGAATTTGTGTTCAATTAAAGCAAAATATTATTCTAACAAGGCAATGCAACATATTTTTCCAGTGTGTGTTTGCTTTCCAGTTTAACACTTGACCTTAGGCCCTCAGTGCTGCATGTTAACATTGTGTTGTCCTTGTTGCAACTTACAGTTATCAAATTCTTTGCTAACATATACCGCAGCAATGTTAATCCCCCCCCCCCCTCTGTCAGCTTGTAGCCCCCAGGGTGAATTGGTGGTGGGAAAGGACACTGTTGTCCTCAGAATATAGATCAAATGGTTATTCATGAGCTGGCCTGTTGTTACGCATGACCTTTGTAAATACCCTGACCCACTTCAAACCTCATTTGTAAAGGCTTGTATTGAAATTCATAAAGCATCCATAGCTGTGGAATGAGAGTACTTGACCTCATGTTCCTCATTCTCTATATATTTAAACCCAGTTGCATTTTGACACCCTGGTTATGATCCCGGTGTTCACTGCGACACACAGATTGACGTGTCCTGATTTTAAGCCTGATTGTTTTAAGCATGCTACCTCTGAGAAGCGCTCACATTCATATCTAAGGAGATCATGAATCAATAAATTCATGTTTACTTAAATATCTGGTCTACTGTAGATTAAGCTTTTTTTTTTTACCTCTGATATCATGCGTCAAAGAGGGAGGTTCCCCAGGGAGGTTTTTTTTTTTTTTTTACAAAAATCATTAGAAGTATGTGTGTATCAAACTCTGCTCGGGTTACAGATTCACTGTGACATTGACATTCACTTAACATGTCAGATAAAAGCCATGTTAGTGTCAGTGACGGTAAAACATGAGAGTCCTGTCTGAACGCATGGTAGTTGAAGTATGTAGCAGATTTTACCTGTACCACAGCCAAGCAAGTCACTGCGGACGCAGCACATTTGGGACTGTTTCCCTTTCATCTGTGCCAGGAGGGGTCAGGCCAGAGGCAAGGCGCTGTGAGAAATTAGTTTCACTCTTAAAGGGATGTCTGCAAGCCTAACAGATTAAACTAGCACTGCAGCAATCAGCCCACAGCCCTATCAGCAAAATCATCCTGGGACTAGCAGCTCCGTCTACTAGCACTAATGCAGCAGAGCTCACAGATTCTCTGCTGATCTCTACTCTCCCCCTTCACTCCCTCTGACACACTTTCCTGCATGACCTTGGGATATGCCAGATGAGCTACAGTGTATGCATATATGTGTGTGTTCACAAGAAACACACACACTCTCTGTCTTTCTTTTCTCTCACCAAACCCACAGTGCTGATAGAATCCAGTTCATCTATACCAACAACCTTTTCTCCACTGCAGCTTTTTGTCTTGTATGAACTATGGTCAAGCACTGTGAGCAGAGTGCTTGAGCCTCTCTGTTGGCCCCGGCCTCCTGTAGAGTGGCTCTATAGCAGTCCCAGTCATCCTACAGGGCTGCCATAGGCGCAGAAATAGGAAATCGATAAAGGCTCCCATGAATCAGCACTGCTGGCCAGCTCTGCTTGGCCAATATGCAATACTGCTTGCCGCCCCACCTTTCCATTGTCTCTCACCTTCTCTCAATCCAATGTCTGGCACTGAATAGAAAGGTCCAATAACACCGACAGGCCTATTCAGTTCACCACACATTTATTTACACTGTCTGTCCAAGATGCCCAGGTAATGGTTTACCTTCTCAATGCTCTTTCCCATGTCTAGGCAAATAAGAGCTGAAGAAAGGTTTACTAGTGTTGGATTGTGATTCATCAAGCTACATTACAGTACTTTCCCCTGTTGAGAGAGAGGCAGAAATGGAAAGCAGCATGTTGGATCAGGGAGGTGGGATGCTACCATCTAGTGGCAAAAATCTCTGTCTCTCTTTTAATCATACACATGTGGTGGTATATTATTTGGTGGACATTTTTATACAAAGTGTCTTTCAGTACCATGACTGCTTAAATTTTAGCATGTGTTACCACTGTTCAATCAAACCTGGAATAGAGAAAGTTCTGGTATCATGCTCTAGCTTTTGAGCTACAACAGACCACTCTTGACCCTCAATAATCACCACTGAATGAAAGTGTGATGTTATAGTTTTAGTAAATGAACAAGCCAATTATATCTCAATTCATTTGATTGTTATTTTTCTTTATCTGCAGTTATACCGGGCATCTGCACTGTTTGAGACCATCCGGCATGAAGCCCAGCACAGCACCGACTATAAACTCTCCCTGTTTGACCTGCAAACCTCCTGCTACCAGGCTCTCCAAAGGGTCCTTGTCAGCCTAGGTATGCCCATAGAAACTTCTCATATCCTCACTACTTCATACTGTTAGTTTTGCCCCTTTTACACGAAAAATCAGGTTTTAGCTTGAACCTATTTATCAGAACTGACTTCTCAACACCACAGGCCACCATGATGAGGCCCTGGCAGTGGCAGAGCGGGGCCGTACACGAGCCTTCGCTGACCTCTTGGTGGAGAGGCAGACGGGCCAGCAGGACTCAGACCCCTACACCCCAGTAACAGTGGAGCACATCTTGGACACCGTCAACAGCCAGAGGGCCTTGGTACTTTATTTCTCCATGGCTGCTGGTTACCTGTACAGTTGGCTGCTGGCTCCAGGAGCAGGTAAGAATTACTGCTTAGATTGTAAAGTGTGTGGCGTTGTATTTATCTACAGAGATCCTGCTTTCTGCCTGTATTTTGCTGTGTTTGGGATGTTTTTAGGAGCATCAGCCTTTGGGCAGTGGGTGTGTAGCCCCCAGCCAATAACAGCACGCAGGCTGTGAGGTCGGGACTCTTAGTGTAGTGACCAGGTTACATCACTGTCTTTCTCTCTCTCCTCTGCTCTCTGTCTAGGTCTGTTTGACCGAGGGCAGGGCTGAGCTCCCCACACACACACACACACACACAGAGCAGAGAGGCCACAGCGGACAGGATGAAGCGTGCACTTCCGCTGCATTCACACAAAATCCGGCAAACAGAAAACAATCAGAAACAATCAGAAAATAATGTTTTATTTATCTGATTCACTGCTTTGTTCTTGCTACCACCGCTCCCTCTCTTCATACAATCTCTAGCTCACTCGACTAGCGCTGCTCGCTCTCTCTCTCTTGCTCTGGTGTCGTTGAGCCGGGGAGGAGGGGCCAACTTTGAATGTTGTGTTTACAAACAGCAGCCGACAAATCCTGCATAGTATGCCTTTAAGTCACAGAATTTCTAGAATTTTCAATGTCATGCAAAATTTATTTTTCACTATTTTTCCCACGGAATTGATATTTTACAATATATACAAATAATATACAGTATGTAATATTTATAAAATAGCTTACATATTCAAACACAAAATTAGGCATTTGCTTACTTAATGGATGCTAGATTGCTAAAGAAATCAAATGTAGGGATGGGCCGAAATATGCAAATCTTTCCTGTCTGTGTTGAAGCATCTTTCTTCATACATAGTTCAAAGCTGCAATGGTTACATAGGTGAAAGCACATGCACACAAAAACACACTCTTGCTTGTTCAAATCAAAGAGGATAAAAGGCCTGGAGGCTATAGCTTGTTTTCAGCTGCAAGGGCAAGAAGGCCAGCTTTAACACCAAGCGGCAGTGCCACCTGCCACTCCACTGTTAGGATTTGCCCCCCTGCCTTGCTTTTCACCCCAGAAGGCTTCTGCCAATGAACCATGCTAATTGATAGTGACACAGCCAAACAACACTGGCAACATCTTCACACATGCCAACAGGAAAACACTTTTCTGCTTCAGCCAAGTCAGAACATAATTCCTCTGTCTCTTTTCATCTGACTCCTTTGTTTTTTTTGTTTCTTTCCCTTGCTTTTCTTTATATTTCTCCTTGGCATTGCTTGTGTACTTGTGTGTATTTCTCTCTCTTGTGTTGACACACTGAGTAACACCAACACAGGCAGAGGGATTAAGATGCTGCTCTTTTATATGAGTCGTGAAATTCCAGTTTCGCAAAGAGAATAGACAAAGCTGTGGGTGAACTACGGTGCATGTCACTCAACTCCTGTGGCTGCCACACTGTTAGTCGTTCTTTGGCTCTCTTCTGCTCTCTGCTGTAAAGAGAGGAAATGAGAGCCGTGGCCCATGTCCCATGCCACCAGGCCTGAACATTTGATCAACTCCGGCTCCCAGGCAACCAGATGAACTTGACCCCCCAGCACTAGTCATAAGGATGGGAGGAACACTACAGGGACTAGTGGAGATCTTCAAAGCGCTGAATATTGCCCCAAGCTAAGAGGGAGCCACTTGCTCACTAATCGCCTGTCTGTCACTTCCTGGCATTCCCTGGCATCCAGCTGGCACACAAACATGGCCCGGGCTAAAGAGTCTGCAGTCAGGAAAAAGGGCTACAAAGGTCCCAATTACCTCAGTAGTGTAAATTACATGACATTTTAATGGCCTGAATGGTCATGTACATGCATATACTATATCTGAATCACACATACTTTCCATTCAATTGTGTTTAATACCAAATAAACACGTGAGTATATCCACACTTAAACAGCACTGACACACCCACAGACTCACACACATTCACACTGACAAACACACACATAGCCTATACTCCATCTCCCAGTGCGCTCTTCCCCGCCCCCTCTGATGTTCCTTCTCGAAACTCAGCTGAGCTCTCGTGGCAGGCAGCAGATGGCATAGGCAGCCTACTCTTATCTTTTATTGAACGTTATTTGTTTTATTCATCTTGTTCCACAGATGCATTACTGCACGTGGTCTCACTCACAGCTTTCAGTCGAAATGATCCAATATTCCCTCCTGTTGCGAGCAAGTAATACAAACGTATTAGAAAAAAAAAAGAGGTGTGGAAAATGTCTCCATTTATTTTTCATGAACACCTGAGAGCAACCAGTCATGTTTGCCCTCCCGTCTCTCTCTCCACAGGCATCCTGAAGTTCCATGAGGTGTACCTGGGTGAGGGTGTATCAGAAGGAGGGTCAGAGTTCCAGGAGGGAGGTGGCAGTGGGGTGATCAGCGGCTCCTCGTTGGAGCAGCACATTGCCAGCGCTCGCGAGGCTCTGGGAGTCGAGTCCTATTACAGCAGGTGAGATAGATGTTTACAGCCGTCACAATAACATACCTATTCAACAGTAGTTGCTAAAGCATTCACACAAGCTTGTATTATTCTATCAAACAAGCATGTACATTATTTTCCAGTAATCCCCACTGACTTTAAACACCCCCCCCCCCCCACCCTGCTGCTCTCATTTATTTAACAAAATAGCTATCTAGCCTGCACACGTGCATTTTGCTGTTTTAGAGTTGTTACTGTGGCTGAGCAGGCCGAGCAGACGAAGAAAAGAATACACCCAAACACAATAAACTTTATCGACAGAAAATTGAGTAAACAGACACAGTCACAGTACTGATCACACTGTTTGATTGACAAGTGCTCTTTGGGGAGCCCTTGTTCATCAACTATCACAAAGGAATGTAAAAGCGACATAGACATGACTTCACCTTATCATCAAAAATGTTACCCGAAACAAAAAACAAACACCTAAACTAAAACTTGACACTTTAATCCCCAGAGTTAGTTGAAGAAGGGTCATTTTATCACTCAGAGAGAGAGTGTGTGTGTGTGTGTGCGTGTGTTAAAGAGTGTTATTCTGCCCCATTGCACTCAGTGATGACAGGCCTCCACTACCTGCCTAAAGTACTCCACTCTCTCCCCAGTGAGAATAAATGAGACGGAATAATGGCTCTTTGGATGGCCAGACAGTTGAACCCACCTAACAAACAGCGGACCTGACAAGTAAAGGAAGAGAGAATGGGTTTACTTAGAGTATAAGGAAAATGGGAAGAGGATGCAATGGTAAAATCAATGAGGTAACAGTCAAAGAAGCAGAGCCTGGTGGATAAAGACCACAGACAACATGGAATATAGCCAGAGGGACTCTGCATGAGAAGATGGCAAACATGGCGAGTTATATTAGTGCCCATTGACATCCACGGGCCTACACCATGTTTGACGTTAGCCTTGTTTCTCTAGTTGGTGTTTGATCCATGGTGCCCAGCTGGTCTGCCCAGTGCCAGCCTCTGCCACCCTAGCAGCCTGGCCCTCCTGCCCCATTACCAGCTCATTTACTACTCCAATGGGAAGCTGTACACACGCCACTGCGCCTGGATGGGCACAATATGGCACCACTTACCAGCCCATTCATTCTCCAGAGTGGAGAGAAAGGGACGCAGCACTCTGAAATGAGTGGAGAGATACAATGAATGGGATGGAGAAGAATAGGGAGAGGATGTGTGTGAGAGAAAAGAGGGTATAGAGAGGGGAGGATGCAGCCTTTGTTACAGTCGAAACCTTTGTATTAATATATGGAATTTCTCTGCGATCATCTTTTAAAACCGCATTGTGTGCTGGATCCATCCATTTTCTTAGTCCACATCTAAGGCCTGTCAGTGTGGACATCATAGGAGGACGAATCTCAAATGAGACGTATACTGCAAGGATTTTTTTTTAAAAATGTGGTGGTGGTAGTGGGAGTAAGATGATGAGAGATCCCATGGTGCGAATTCACACAGCTACTGTGAGCTACTGCAAGAAGCTGACATAAGAGTTACACGATATGGATGCATCAGAGGAGAGGATCGGGCATGAAGGGAGCGATGGGGGGGGGGGGTGGCGAGGTAATGATTGTGGAGTGGGGGATGGTTGACTCCCCACTGACTGGATCAGCATCACCAGCATTATAATGAAAGGATTTAACTCTGCTTACCATCACTGTGTTGGACCAAGCTTGGGAAATTAGGCCAAGTGTGTGTGGGTTGAACAGTGTGTATTTTGAGCAGATCAGGAGTGTGTGCAAGTTGATTTATCCACAGAGAAACAATGTAAGTCTGTGTATTGTCTACTTTGTTGAAGTGCCTTTTTTTTTTCTTGCCAACATGAGCTGTGCATGTCTCTCACTCTCTCTGTGTTTCTCTCTCTCTCTCTCTCTCTTTCGTTCTCAGAGGGTGTTCGAGCAGTGAGACGGAGAGTGAGGCGGGAGATTTGTTGGACCAACAATTTGAGGAGCTCAACAACAAGCTTAACTCAGTCACTGATCCAACAGGCTTCCTGCGCATGGTGTCCCGAAACAACCTGTTCAACAGGTAGGAGACTGTTACAAAGCACCTGGACATACCTGCACTCTTATTGAGGTTAATAAACAAGAGCTACTCAGACCCCTTTTCCACCGAAAAAAAGATTAAAAAATATCTGCTTGGGTAAGAAGATTCAGGGGTATTGTGGCTCATCTGTGAAAGGAGTCTTTTCTCCATTGTTTAGCTAGCGCAGAGGCAGCATGTGAATCCTCCTTATTAAATAGAATGAGTAGAGCCAAGCTCCTAAAGCCCTTATCAACTGCCTACTCTGATGGTGTGTGCGTGTGTGTCTACGTGCCAGACACAGACATTGAGACCAATGTGGTTTTTAGATGTTTGCCCTGCCTGTGTTTGTTGTGCAGATTTGTGGAGATTTCGGCGAGTCTGCCTGTGCGCTCGTTCAGCTCGAGCATCGTTTAACGACACTATGCAAAGTATTCATTTACATTGTGCTGATTGGTAATGTATACCAATAGTATGTGCGCATATGTGTGTGTCTGGGTCATATTTCCCTGTCCTCGTCCACAGTTGAGCTGCTCTTTGATGAGAGGGTAATTCCAGCTTTAATTGCGTCTCGGTGCTCATTAAGCCCTTTTAATGGGCTGCCGGTAATAATCTGCTCATTCTTTTGGGCCTCAAAAAACCCTGAATTATAAAGCTCCTCATGCTTAGGAGCCTATCATCTATCACAATGCTAAAGCAAGAGAAAATGAAGAGAAACTCATTGTCATTTCAAGTCATACATCCCTGGGTATGATGGCAAGATAAACTACATACATTTTCCCTAACATGTTAAAAAAATTGGCTGTTACTGCTATGAAGACTGCAGTATTTTCACAATTACTCATAATTAAAAAAAAATTATAATGAAGTCTAATTAAATGACATTTGAATCAAAATGGTACAAGAAAAATACTTGAAGATCTGTGTTTTCTGGTGTGATACCTGGTATTTTCTTCGATTGTCCTGTTTTAACTGAGATCTAATCTACACCAGGGAGCTTGGAAGGATTACTATGGGAAGGTGATAATGAAAGTCTCCTCATGTCTAATCCCCTCAGTGTGTAATTGAATACGTTTTTATGCAAGATGATAGCATAATGAGGATCATGATGAAGTTGTCAGTTAAGAAGCGGTAAACAGTGATAGAGCAGGAGGCCTGTATTTACAGCTGAGCTGCCATTTGCTTGTTAAGCAATAATTTATATTATAGCTAGAAATAAGGTCAGAATAAAAAGCTTACATGTGTAATGGAGGCAGACTTGTCTACATTTGTATCACCTCTCAGATCAGACTTAAAGTCATGTCATTCAACTGCAGCCACAGAATACAATCTTCACCTTCAGCCTTACTGCTCTTGGTCATTTCTTTTCACTGTTTCCCTCTACACTTGACACTCACCTTCTCTTGGCTTATCCCTTGCCTCCGCTCTCATTCTTCCTGTCAGGCTAACAAATGATTGTTTGCTTTCCCATGGAGGCTCATGCCAAGGCCTGGGAGAGAGACAGAGTGTTGGGAGGGAGGGAGGGAAGCCAGTGCCCTGGGGCTACCAGAAGGGCAGGATAGATGTCTGCTGGCTGGGGCCCGGAAGAAACTCTGGCTGGTGGAACAGATGGAGAGAAGTGACAAGTGCGGCCATAAAGCTTTGGCCCTGTGTGCCTACAGCACCAAAGACTTTTAACCCCACGGCCACCATTAGCACAGTTCTCAGTATGTTGTGTGTCTGAGCAGGGAGCTGTCATTCCTGTCACACGACAGGCATGCCTCAAACACACAGGGCTGTTACCTTATTTCACTCCATTTCAAAAAAACTCCAAGTCCTGTGAAGTATTCATTGAAGCTCTGACTTTTGCTTATATGTAGAGTAGAGTCCCTATAAAGACATTCCTCCTCTTCCTGTAGTGATTCTGGCATTTTACTCTGCCAGTTCCAAACTGCACCACAGATCAATACTGCCATCTAGTGGAGCTATATATATTGACATAATATTCTCAGTGCTATTGCCACTTTGTCATGTGAAATTACATATACTATATGTGTTTTTACAGCAAGATTCCAGCACATTACTACTGCTTTTATCTGCCTCTTACTTGGTGAAACTTAGATCTGAGAGTGAGCATGTTAGAAAAAAGAAAGCTGAGCCTCTGTGATTGAGAGGGTTGAATCACTCCCTTCTGCTGAAGCGTACTACTACTACTACTACACACAAACCCACAGAAATTACAGTGGCTGAGTTTGCTTCTTTCCAGAGCCATATCTGATGTAACACTATGCAGCAAGTTAGACATGGACCTTTTCAACCACATTCCCAGCACAACTGCAAAGCTCCTAAGAGCAGCATGATGGTTTGATGTTAAAGGACAGTTTCATGCACGAGATCCCTGTTGACAGGCAGGATTTTTTCATAGGTTTTTTTTGTAGCTGATCAGAGATGACAAGACAACTTTAATGCCTTCATTTAACCATTTTGTAGCATAAAAAATGTTTTTTTTTAGTTCTTTGTATAATGTATTAAAAAAACTGAAATGGTATACTCTCAGTACAGACTGCAATATTTTGAATTTAAACTTTAATTATTATGCAGTATTTTCAATTAGGGACCTTATATTATTATACCTTAACCAAGTTTTAACTTAAGTTTACTGTAGAACTGTTTAAACTAATTGTGTGACTTGATTATGTAGAATAAAATCAAATCCAGTATTGGTATTGAGTTGAATGACACTGTCTGGATATAGGAAGGTCATTTTGTAATTTAAAGAAAACAGAAAAACAGAGTTGATTCAAATATTTTTGGAGCTTACTTAATGCCTAAAAATACGCTGGATTTGCAGGAGAAATATATAATTTATAAAATGATAAAATTGCATTGTTTTGTGTCATGTTTGTGTTTATGCAGGAGTTGCCAGAGCATGACTAGCCTGTTCAGTAACACCATGTCTCCAGCCAAAGATGGTAGCTCTTCCCTGCCTCGTCGCTCCAGCAACCTCGGCAAGCCTCCACTCCGGGCACTTTATGATTTGCTCATTGCACCTATGGAGGGGGTAAGCGCTACCTCTGTGGGCCTTTTCCTGCCTGTTGATGTAGTTGTGTAGGAGAGATGAAGAACATGATCAAGAGAAAATGCATTTATGAGAAATCAAAAGCACCTCGTATTGTGAATGCTATTTTGTATTTGTGTATCTTCACACTAATCCTTTTGTATGACAGGGCTTAATGCACTCCAGCGGGCCCGTCGGCAGACACAGACAACTGGTGATGGTGCTGGAGGGAGAACTGTACCTCATCCCCTTCGCCCTGCTAAAAGGAAGCTCCTCCAATGAATACCTGTATGAGCGCTTCAGCCTCATCGCTGTTCCCTCCATCCACGGCCTTGGATCTAGTGCAAAGGTGGAGCTTCTTGTTCAGATGTCTTAAAAATACTTTGATTTGAAACTCCAAAATTAACTTTTATATCCCCTGATTCTACTTTTTCTATAATGAATTATTAAACTGTTGTGTTTAGAATGTAGAGCTAGAATTTAACCCTGGTGGCTGTGCTCCTAGGCTCACTCCCGGCGCTCTGGACCAGCTCCATGTGGTGGTGTCTCAATGGCAGCAGTGGTGGGGAACCCTAGACTGCCCTCACCTGTGATGGACCGCTGGCTCTGGGGACCCATGTCCTCTGCAGAGGAGGAGGCTCTAATGGTGGCTGAGCTGCTGGGCTGCCAACCCCTGGCTGGCTCTTCTGCAACTAAGGAGAGGGTCATGAGTGCCCTCACACAAGCTGAGTGTGCCCACTTTGCCACCCACATTTCCTGGAAATTGGCAGCTCTAGTGCTGACCCCAAACCCAGAGGGCGTGCCCGGTGGGGCAAGTGCCAGCGTGGGAGTGGGAACAGTGGGGAGAGGTGCAGGGGGAAGGAGAGGGAGCAGTGGCAGAGGCAGGAAGGGTTCAATTGGAAGCGGCTACACCATCCCAGAGTCTCTCCACATGCAGGATGACAGCAGTGACGTGGAGAGCATCTGTGACAGTCCGTCCCTACAGGAGTTCCTGCTCACAGCTGCAGATATATTGGACCTGAGGTTACCTGTCAAGCTGGTGGTGCTGGGGTAAATGCTGATCTCTATGTTGATTTAAGTCCTGATGTTTTATTTTATTTTATTTTAATCACAGTATATGTGGATTGAGGATTGATTTACAGACATGAAAGGCATTATATACAATACAAAATTAAAAAAGAAGGTAACTGGTGCTTGAACTGTTATGCTATAAAATATCTTATAGCTTCCTAATTCATTTATATGTGTGGTTATCATTCTGGCTTCAGCTCGTACCTGGAGTCCAGCAGCAAGGTGACAGCAGACGGTGTCGTGGGATTGACCAGGGCCTTCCTGGCTGCTGGCGCTCAGTGTGTTCTGGTGTCCTTGTGGCCTGTCCCTGTCGCAGCCTCCAAGGTTTTTGTCCATGCCTTCTACACTGCTCTTCTTAATGGGACCAAGGCTAGTGCAGCACTGGCAGATGCCATGAAAACTGTCCAGAGTAGCAAGCAGTACTCACACCCTTCCAACTGGGCAGGTTAGTGATGTTTTTCATTTATATGTTAATTATACAAATGTACAATTAAAAATAGATAACTGTAGATTTAAATACCCATGGAGCTATTTTTAATGGCATTTTCCTGTCCAGGATACATGCTGATTGGCAATGATGTGAAGCTTAACAGCCCATCTTCCCTGATCGGGCAAGCTTTGGCTGAGATTCTTCAGTATCCAGATCGAGCACGTGATGCTCTGAGAGTTTTACTCCACCTGGTGAGACAAGGACTTACATATGCAATTTCACAAACCGAAGACACACACACAAAAATACTGATGCTACGCTGCTGCGCTGCTTGCAGGTGGAGAAGTCTCTTCAGAGAATACAGAACGGTCAGCGCAACTCCATGTACACATCCCAACAGAGTGTGGAGAACAAGGTGGGGGGAGTCCCTGGCTGGCAGGCCCTGTTGACAGCTGTGGGCTTCCGGCTTGACTCTGCAGGCACTGGTATCCCTGCTGCTGTCTTCTTTCCCACTGCTGACCCGGGAGACAGGCTCCAACAGTGCAGCACCACTTTACAATCACTACTGGGTATGCACCACAGACAAGCTCTGCATCACAGCTAAATCCGATTGTGTTTTTTGCTGTGAATTTTTACTGTCGCCCACATACAGCATGGCCAGTTCTGTCATTTATGTTCGTAACTGTGTCATACAGTATATCACTATGATACAACCTCTTTAATCATAGTCCTACTTAGCTTTAGGTATAAAAAAAACGTGCCTGGCGTATGAATAATGAAGAACTTCCTTTGATTCCATCCCTCAGGTCTGCCGCCCCCAGCTCTCCAGGCTTTGTGCAAACTCATCACAGCTTCAGAGGCAGGAGAGCAGCTCATCAACCGGGTAAGCCCCTGCAGTCCTGAACAAATGTTGCCAGATTTTTAAATCTAGTGCTCGAGATACAAATAGGTCTTTGGCCCAAAATACAAGTAACATATCTCTTTTATTTAATGTTAAGAATTGTTGTGGCCGTCCCAATCACTTCCTTTGAAACTTTTACAGGCCTTTGCGAATAGAGAATATCAGGGCTATATCATTGCATAACCGTATTACATCAGGGCTGGACACACGCTGGTACACTGGCAACCCAAGCTGCAGCTTAATCTGCATTGAAATGCTGCATTGAAGCCTATCTAGCAGTCCTTCAAGTGCAAGCTCTTAACTACAATCTGAGGGCTGTTCTTCTGCACCCAAACTCGTGACACCAGAGAATTAATCTTGCGCTGCAGAGGTTTATCCCTGTTTACGTGTAACGTGGCTGTCACATGCTTTAAGTGAAATCCAGTTTGTTGGTTAGCAGTTTAGCAGATTAGCAGTTTTTGTTGCCTCATACTGCAAATAATGGTCTCAATGTGCAGAACATGAAACGTGCTTAACCTAAGCTATGTTTGCTGATTGTGTCAAGCTCCGCTCTGTCTTCAGGGTGATATATTATACACTACTGTTACTTGCTATTATCCTTCTTGTTGACCTGAACCCTTGTACCCTTTGTGAATGGCCTGTGTGCATGCAATTAAAAGCCTATTCTCTCTCCCATTCCCCTAATGTGCGGTCTGAAGGCTGTAAAAAATATGGTGGCAATGGTAAGTGTGCCTTCACCTACCTGCACTCTATCCCATTCTAGTCTGTTCCTCCAACTCCACTTTGTGTCCTGCTAAACTTTCTGCAACACCGCCTTCTTGTGTAGATGCTGCATGACAATTAATTTAACTATTTATTTAGTTTGTATCGTGCTGTTTTTGTCATCTTTATGCATGCATGAAATGTAGCTTAGCAATCCCCCCCCCCCCCAACCCCCATTGTTCAGTCCTGCAGTCAGACATTAGGGATTTCAGGTATTTAAGGATTTACAATCCTGGTTCATTGCAGGTCAGAGGAATGTTTCAGGGTGGTAGAAAGGATAAAGCTATGAAGTAAAAACAAACCTCTCATAATCACGAAGAGTGACGTGAGGGGAAGAGGCACGTTTCTTCTTTCTGAACAGTTACGTCAGGTAAACAAAGGTGTCTCTGTTGCAAGCCAAGTAATCCCTAAACAGAATAGGCAAGGGCACATGTAAACTTCCACAAAGCTGAAACCCTTTTAGATCTGTTTCATTACCCTGAGCACTGATTATCACTTATTATTCACTTATTTTTACAGTATGTCCACATTATTTTAGGGGACTTTAGTTGATTTAAAGTAAAAAATATTTACTGAAATTGAGAGCAAGGTTCTAAATAACTTTGCAACAGATGATTTTTTTTTCTTGTCAGAAGAAAAATCATCTAGTACCTGGTTTTCTCACAAAAATCATTTTATCCATTAATCATATCTCCAGTAGAATTCACCAGTTTAACACTCCTTCCTAACCATTACCAACGTTTCTTGTTTTCTCTCTTTGTCTCCTTCTTCTTCTCCAGCTCCACCAGGTTCTAGTCCAGCTCCAGACAGGAGAGAAAGAACAGGACTTCTCCCTGCTGCCCATTCAGGTGTCCATTAGTGTGCAGCTATGGAGACTGCCAGGATGCCATGAATTTCTGGCTGCTCTAGGTGAGTCATCTGTTTCCTAAGAAAACTGTGAATTCCTGTCCCCTCCAACTACACTCCCATTATGCATCCATGCGTCCCTGTGGACTCAGGCACATTATTGTTGTCTCTTTCTGTGTGTGTGCAGGTTTTGACTTATGTGAGGTAGGCCAAGAAGAAGTGGTGCTGAAAACAGGCAAGCTGGCCAACCGCCGCACCTTGCACTTTGCTCTGCAGTCTCTGCTGGCTCTATTTGGTGAGTATATTTTGTGCTGTTGGTTGAAAACAAAATACTCATGCTCATTCGTAATTTCTGTTCTTTATATTTTCAGTCCCTTAACTGTACACTGGAATCATCCAGATGCATGATGCATTTACCTGATTTAGCGGTCCTGTTGTGTTTTATCAGGTTTCACATTTTCATATTTCATGTTTCATCTCTTCCTTCAGACTCCACAGAACTGCCCAAGCGTCTGAGCCTGGACAGCTCATCTTCCCTTGAGTCTCTAGCTTCAGCCCAGTCTGTGTCCAACCCCCTGCCCATGGGATACTCAAGCCTTCCCTTCTCTCCTCCTTGCCTGGACAATCAGGCATCAGATGCCATCTCTGTCTATAGCCTCAGCTCTGTAGCCTCCTCCATGAGCTTTGTTTCCAAGTCAGATTGCGATTTCCTCAGTCATCGGCAGCGCGGTGGGGCCACAGCACACTACTCTGCCCACAAGCACCCTCACGTTCCACGCAGTCGCTCCTCTCCTCATGGGGCAGCTGCTGCAGTGTCAGGAGCCAGGGGTGAGGAGGAGGAATACGAGGGCTTTTCTATCATCAGCAGTGAGCCGCTGGGAAGCCACTGTGACTCTTTGCCTCTCCCACCAGGCCACAGCCAGCGCCATCACCGTGGAGGCAGGGGGGTTGTTGGTGGATCCAGCACAGGGGCAGGAAGAGGCTACACTGTATCGGTATCATCAAGAGGCAGTGTCAGCACCCCCACCTCCCCTGTCAAAACATGCGTGGTGCCCAGTCCGAACTCACCATTCCAGAAGGTGGGTAAGGTGAGCAGCTCAGATACAGGTGAATCAGACCAGTCCAGTACCGAGACAGACAGCACTGTCAAGTCTCAGGAAGAAAAAACTGTCCCTCTGGATCCTCAGGAGCTGGCCCAGAAGATTCTAGAGGAGACTCAGAGCCATCTACGGGCAGTGGGTAGTCTTCAGCGGGCCGGGGCAGAGGGTGGGACAGCAGGAGGAACCTCAACTCGGAGCAGCGCCTTCCGCTCGTCTGAAACTAGCGCATTCAGCCGTCCTAACAGCGCTAGCGGTCGAGCTCAGTCTTCCCCAAGACCCAAACCTCCCTCCCGTTCCTCTTCACTGCAGAAGATAAGCTCTGGCTACAATAGTCCTGCTGTCTCTGATTCTTCTCAAAAGGAAGGCAGCCACCCTTCGCCCACTCTGGACAGCCATGCACAGTTCAAATTGAAGTACCCAAGTTCTCCATACAGTGGCCACATCTCTCGTTCCCCCAGTAATGTGTCTCCCAGTTCTGGTCACCAGTCCCCGTCCGGTAGTGCTCCATCCCCTGCCCTATCATACTCCTCCACAGGCTCTGCTTGCTCTACATCGGCTGATGCTCCAGACTTGGACCGTCTAAGAAGAGGGGTCATTGATGAGAAAGTCCAAGCCATCCACAATCTGAAGACCTTTTGGGCTAATGCTGCAGCTCAGCAACAGCAACATCTAGGTCCTGTCAAAGCCGTCCACAGTGCTTCTGGACCCCTGGGTTCTGCCAGTAGGGATGTACTGAGCCTTCTGAACCTCTCCCCACGCCATTGCTCCCCTAATGACACCCAAGACAGCCTGGAGCTGCGGGAGCTGGGGCTGCAGTCACTGGACAGGGGCAGCAAGAACTCTTCCAATGGACACCACTGCTCCAACCCCAGGAAAGTGGCTCCATCACCCACAATTTCCACAAGCAGTAGCCCTGGTGCTCGTTCTATCCGACTACCTGCTGGCAATGGATACAAGTTCCTGTCGCCTGGAAGATTTTTCCCTTCCTCTAAATGCTGAGACATTTCAAATGGTCCTATACTTTTACCTATAATTTACTATCCTGTGTGCTGGAGGAGTAGGGCACTTTTTGAGGGCCACTATTGGTCCACCGAGCTTGACTGACATGAGAAGGATTTGATTGGTCAGTGAGTGTGATCCTGCAGAGGCACATGAATGCTTTAGAGTGTCTTGTCTATGTGCCCATAACACTGTAAATGGCAATGAGAAATACTCAACGACCTGATACTGTGTTTGTGTGTAACTGTGTGTCAGGTAAATGTAAATGCCATTTGGTATTTCCCCCCTCCAAAACCTTGCTGTTTGTGTGGGCCGAGATGCAACAGCTATGACTGATTTCCTCCATTCTATTTTTTGTTTTTAAATTTAATGGTTATTGTTATTATTGTTTGTTATTGTTATTAATATTATAATAATTATTATTATGTTTTGTAAATTAATTCCAGTGTTTCACAATCAGTATTAAGCGTTTTTATATTATTAAAAAGTGAACAAACCTGTACCATGTAAAGATGGATAGAGTGGGGAAAAAAAAGATTTAATATTTTTTATTGAAATCAAAAGGGCATTTTGCCTGATTTCTTTGTGAATTGAGTGTCTGCTCTGAAGCATGGATTCTCTTGCTATTCAATGTTAAGTACCATGTATGACTTTTTAGCCCATGATTTTTTGAGATTAAACATCAAAGTTTCATGACAACCATCTGTCATTTATCAATAAACTGTTTCAATAAAAAAAAAAAAAACATGTTTGCTCTCTTGTATTCTTGATTTAACACTATTCTTTAGTCTAGGCACTCTTGTTTTACAACCTGTACTACATCATACCACCACCCCCTAAGGGGTGCCAAGATAAGTAAGAGGGGTCACAAGATGATTAAAGGGATAGGTCAATATACACTCACCAGCCACTTTATTAGGAACACCTGTGTAATCTAATGCAATCCATTACAACAGCTCTGCCATAAATTCTACTTTTATGAAGCTTATACATTCTCAGTTTTTGTGTACTGGGGTGCATTATATTAAAAAGTGTTCCTATTATTTTGCCCCCCTCATGTATGTTAATGGACTGGACAAAATATTAGGAAGACCATTCAATATAATGCACCCCAGTACACCACCAGCACCCACTACGATCTCAATAATGAACACGTCAGTAAATAAAGAAAATGGGCTTCATGCAGTGCAGCAAATACTAGAATTGCACGCTCAAAATCTTTATTATGAACGAATTATTTTTCCGTTGCCAGATCAAACCAGATCTAAATAAGGCGGGCTAAAAAGCCACCAGAAAGTGATTTTATTGGTTAATACTAATTAGTAGGTCTGTCCATACCTCCTCCTGCAAATCACCGAGCAGGAGGGCGGGACGGGCACGGCTCATAGCAGCTCATGACGTCAGCAGAAATCAGCGGTCGTTGGTCAGTGCCAGTGGTGTCGAGAGGAACAAGCTACGATGGTCCTCATCAAAGAGTAGTAAGTGCGATGTTTTTCTCTAAACTGTTGTTTTTTTTTAAAGATTTTGAAACCAATGACTCGTCAAATAAAGTAACGTGTTTGGCTGCGGAGCTGTTTCAGTGGCTGGACACAAATTAAAACTTTTGATCTTGTCCCGGTGTTTGTCAGACACACGAGGGAAGGGAGGCATTGCACAAGAGCTGCTCTCTGGCCTACCGGCTTTGACAGCACTGTGTGTGACAGCTGCCGTTATCACACAACTTCTCATGTGTTCACGTTAAGTAGCTGGCCTTTTTAACACGTCAGCTCATGTTTGTGTGTTTAAAACATGAAGAGTACCGTTTGTACTTTCCTGTATCAAGCTGTAAAACTTAAAGTAACTTGAGCTACGAGTTAGCTCACGATTTGCTAATGCTAGCATACCCAACAGTTAACATGAATAGGGAATTAGCGTTGCTAATGTTATCTTGACTTTTTAGCAACATTGACACGTAACCCCGCGGCGGCGCCAGCTAATCTTAAACAAGATATGAGACTTTGATTAATAGGCGAATTCGCCGGATGTCCTCTCGTGTTAAATCTGTTTTGTTCAACTAACTGGCTTTTAAAGATAGTAGTATTTAGCCTACACTAGCTAGCTGTTAGCTGTCTGAGTCATGAAGTTGGGTCAAAATATGCTCGTTTTGACATCAAAACCACATTATCCGGTCGAAAAAATCACGGGAGTTAACTGTCATAACAACACAGATAATGTTACCTTTAAGCTTTTATTAAATTGTGACTGCTTGATCGGGAAACGTAAGGATGCTTGTTTGTTTTCTTTGGCTCAATCAGTGAAGGAATCGGTGCGTTTTGATCAAGGCAGGAAGTCGGTCGTAAAGTTATTCTTACCAGCTTGTTAGAGCCACTCATCATCATGATCATATTCTGTCTTTTCATAGCAACGAGGTGCTGGAGTCACTATTTCCATTTGATGTATCCTTGACTAACATGACACTCTTTTAATGTGAGACTTGGCTAACTTGTCTAAATCCTCCTGCTCAAATGAAATGACCTCATCCAAAACTATTGCCTTAAGTCGTGTAGCACAGGAGCCTTACACCATTCTAACAAAATCAGATTAGAGGTTTTTTGTTAAACACAATACTAAGCTATATAGCTTAGTATTTGCAAGAAGATTGAAGGCTAAAATGTATTATAGCCAAATGCTAACAAACCATATTAAGCAGATCAACAAGTTTAAAAACAAGTCCAAAGTTTGGTTCTGTGCTCAATTTCCATGGACTTATGCATGTTGCAAACTAGGGCTGCATCGAATGATTAGCTATTTTCATTATTGGTTAATCTGTCCATTATTTTCTTGATTTATGGTTTGGTCTATAAAACATCAGAAAACAGTGAAAAATGCCCATCACAATTTCCTACAGCACAAGCTGATGTCTTGAAATTTCTTGTTTATTCCTACCAAAGCTTAAAAATATGCAATTTACTATAAGACCAAGAAAAGCAGCAAATTCTCACACTCGAGAAGCTGGAATCAGTTTTTGTCATTTTTGTTGGGAAAAACATTCAACTTTCAATAGATCAACAAAATGCAGATTAATTTTCTTTTGACTGACTTACCGATTGAATAATTGTTACATCTCTAGTTGCTACCAGTTATTTGCATTCAAGTGATAGTGTTTTAGGCCTACATGGTATTTCTTAAGTCCATACATTTAGTTTTAACACCATGTTTAGAAATACACTTCAGCACTACATTGCCTTAATTGCATCATGGTACAGTGCCTGTGTGGTAAGCAGAGAGAAAGCCCTTGTACTACCGCAGGAGACGCACACCAACTATGGATGTGTTCACACTCTGAGTGGAGGAAGATTATGTCTACATGTATCCACTGCCATGCAGTGCTGTTCTGAAGTGCTGCTGCTGCTAATTCCATTATTTTAAAATCATTACACCTCATTTACTCATTGTGCTCCTCTTCACTTCATTCTTCAAATTTGATGACCCTCGACTGTGCACTTAGGCCTTGACTGCATTGAATGTCAACATCACTCATCACAAAGCCTTGTTTTGGAGCTGTCATTGGCCTTGTTACAACAGCCTGGAGAGAACAGAAGTTAATAGAGTAGTGTTAATTCTGAACAATTCCCTTTGTCATGGTTTGCCACAGCTCATCATCAAAGTGCAGTGAGGTAAACAGACTAACTTTAGATGAAGGCTTTGAGAGAACTTCCTCTGACTGCTTTTTTTCCCCTCTTGCACTGTGTGGTTAGTGGTCACTGACTGCAGCTTCATGTTCATCAGGGTAAATGATGCAATTGCTGTGGGCACACCCTGGAGTAAAAGTCTGCTGGAACATGAAGGAAAAAGTTGTTGTATTCTTTACTATGCAAAAATGTAATACTGTCTTTATTACATAAGATATCTAAATGTTAAAGATTAAGATTTTGTTTTTCAAACAGCTGCACCTTTAATTCACTGGCTTGTGCAGCACATTTGTTGTATTTTAAACTACATTTTTGGCCTAAAACGAATCACTACATTTTCTGTTACTCCTCTTCCTCTCATGCCTCTTTTCGTTAGCGTTTTCTTCATCTCTTAACCAAATCCAATCTCTGTTTTCCTCAGCTTCAACTTTTCCACTCTGGTCTAGTGATGGGTTCCCCTAATCCTGCTGAAGTCAGCAGTGTGTCGAACTGGGCTGTAATAGTTTTTCCTCAGGAAGAGTGACCACGATAAGCTTCCTGTTCTGTTGTAAGGAGGTTTCTGTACATTGTGGAGGTTATTTCTAATCTCATGATGGAGCACACGTGGCTGTGGCATCACTGATGCTTCTGCTCTGGTTCATATTTGCTTCAAACTGTGTGGAGAGTGACAGACAATTGGCATGTCCCTGTCATTACGCGTGCAATGCGTTGATGTGTGTAAATGTGCTTACGGATTTGGTAAGGCAGAGAATAATAATAATTGAAGCATTGTAAAGACTACCAAAAGTTCCACAACAAGTTTAATTTCTGAGATGTGAAGACTGGTGGCGGAGTCAAAAATATTTAGATATTAAAAATGGATTATCTGTTTTTATTTTATGTGATGTGTGTGCATCTGAGTTTAAAAAAAAAAAAAAAAAAAAAAAAAAAATTATGACGTTTTGAAATTTTTATCTGCTAGTACTATGGACCATGATTAATTCATGTTTTGTCTGTTATTTACTAGAGTCAAACATCATAGAGACAGAGCGCAACGCGTCATATCTGAAAGCCACGCCCACTGGAGGGGAAAAACAATCAGTGCCATGATAAGGGCTGAAACGCTAACAAAATGCCTGTAGCTAGCTTAAAACATTAGATTTCAGCATTTCAAAGGATTATTTTAGCACCCTATGTCTACCAGAGAGGAAAAGGTAGTTTATAGCATAAGCTGAAACCTGTTACATTGTATATGCTAAGATGAATTACATGAATGCAACGTCTACAGTGGAGCGGGCACAACTGCATAGCAAACTCCACCACATGCTGGCATGACGCTTTTCACAGGAAGCTGATATGGCAACTACAGTTTGTAAACATAGGTGGGGAAATTACATGCACAGACATGTAATCATTTCCCTTTCAGGCTCTTTTTACAGTTAGCATTTAGGTTAGCCATTCTGTGATTTAAATGTCTATTCCAAACACTGCATACCTTTCAATTAAACAGCTGTTCTGTTTTCACTTTCATGTATGTTCTCTGTGACTAGAAGTGTGTCCAGGTATATGTGTCATTTTTACGGAGCTTTTTGAGCTGCAGGCTGTCTGTGCAGCTCAGTACAGACCTGTATCCAGTCCTGTATCCACTTTTGTCTTCTTAAAGACTCAGTTTTTCGGTTTGGTAGCTTATAAAAATGTAGTTCTGGGTTTTTTACCCTGTTGGTAGACCTAAATTGCGATGTGGCCATAATACCAATCTCTAATATGAGCAGTGTCTTTAAGAAACAAGTGTTGTGTGCATGTAACCACATCTCTCTCTCTATCTTTTGCAGCCGTGTGGTTTTACCCTGTAGTGTTGAGGAGGTAAGCAGTTTTGATCAACCTTCTTATGATATTGTTATAAGGTGCAGTCTTGGAAATATCTGCACGTTATCTGTGCCTTAAAACTTATCTAAAAAAAAAAAACGTACCAAAACTCAGAGGAGCAGCTCGTCACTAAAATAAGAAGCTGGTCCACCTTAAAGGTCAGTCCGCCTTAAATGAGCCTGGGCCGAAGTTGTCGCTAACTTTGGGGCTAGCCCCCTTAACTTCAGCCGGACATGGGAACTTGGCTTGGGTCTTGGGTCAATATTCCATGTTTATTTCAGTTCCACTTTAGTACCGTCAAACCTTTTTACACTTGTAGAACCTGAATCCCTTATTTGGCCTGAAAATGTGTCACAAGTGTTGTGGTTTATAGGAATTACATCAAGTGTCTGTAATGCTCTGTTCTTAAAAATAATGGCTTTATCCTCACAAAAGAGCAAAGGCGGTGAAAATGAGTGCACTGCTATCATATCATTTCCAGTGTTTAGCTGCTGGTTACAAGTTAAAGCAACACATTCTTAACCAAAAAAGCATCATTTGTAATTCTTGCAATTGTTTTACAAGAGCAGGCAAAATGTTCCCTGTGTTTATAGAAGTTAATGTCATGAATCCCAGACTCTCACCCTCCTGCCTTATACGGCGGTAAAATCTCTTGGCAATTACAGCAGCATTTTAACGCTCATTCCAAATAATTGAAAAGTAAGTGTTCTCATTGTGGGAGAGACTCTTAATAGGAGCTGTGGTGGCTGCAATATAAGCAAACATCCACCCTTCTGTTGCACTGTCTGTTATTCAACCATCATAACATGAGCCACTTGGAAATTCAGCCTGCAGAATGTGGGATAAACTGTCCAGATTACAGCTGTTCTGTATTATATTATTATTTTGGGACATATTAAAAATTAGGACTTGAAGGGGGTGCATCAGCAATATAAGTTTATTTTTTAGTTATACTGTTAACTACAAAATACTACTGTATTTTTGTGTTAAGGTTGTTGTTATTTGTGTTGCAGTATCAAGTGGGACAGTTGTTCTCAGTGGCTGAAGCAAGTAAAAATGAGACGGGTGGTGGTGAGGGCATTGAGGTACTCAAGAATGAGCCCTATGAAAAAGACGGAGAGAAAGGACAGTATACACACAAAATCTACCACCTTAAGAGGTATGTGCCTTTATTTCCCCTTCCATAATTTGCCTTCTTACAGTGTAATTGCGATGTGCTACCAGCCAGTGGCAGTGTTGTCTTATCCGTGATGTGAAGCATTCCGAGTTGTACGTTTTTCCCTCCTGCACAATCTTTTCCTGTGGAGTCTTTCCTTTACTTATCCAAATACATCTACCCGTTCCCATCCTCTTTCCCCCCCACCCTACAGTAAAGTCCCAGGGTTTGTCAAGCTGTTAGCCCCTGAAGGCTCCCTGGTATTTCATGAAAAAGCCTGGAACGCCTACCCTTACTGCAGAACCAGTGAGTCCCCTCCCCACATGACTTTACCTTTACTTTACCCTTCACCCTTCACCCTCTCCTTGGTTAAATATACTTTTGTTTCTTGCATCGTGGCTGTGAATTTTCTGTTGGTGTGAATTTACAGTGTTTTATTTAATATGTATAGGTAATGGTGTGTTTTTTTTTGTTTTTTTTTTTTCTCCTCATGCCTAACCTCAATCAGTTGTGACGGTAGGTAGCCTTAAATGGCTTTTTTTTTTTTTTTTTTTTTTTTTTTGTTATATTTGTAATTATTGAAGTATTCCTTCAACTAAGTTTAAGTTGTTTACTCAGTTTGCTTTTTAATATCCTAACTCTTCCTTCCAGAATGAGTATATGAAAGACAATTTCTTCATTAAGATTGAGACGTGGCATAAACCAGACCTTGGAACACAAGAAAACGTGAGTACCTCCACAATATAACAAGCAAATATCCAGCTTGAACATCAGATTTGAGTTTGTATGCTCTTCTTACAAATGTTTTTCTCTCACTTTCTCTTTCTCAGGTGCACAAACTAGACAGTTCCACATGGCAGGATGTCACTGTTGTACCTATTGACATTGCAGACAGAAGTCAAGTGTCCTCTGCTGTAAGTAGAAACCCTCTTTTGGCACACTTTCAGTGGAAGCTAAAAGCAGTTTGGCGCCTTCGTGTGGACAGGCCTGATCATTACCAAGCTAACTGCCAAACCCAATACACTTCACATAAGGAACGTTCAACGTGGTGATTATTTATTTTTGAAGAGGAGCTGTCGGCTCATTTCTTGTACTTTTCAGCTGTAACTTTCCTCACAGACAGAAATTTCTTCATTTCTGTGCTAATCTGTTATTTTTGTAGCTTGTGTTATAAAATAAGACGAACCACAAATTCCCAGAGCTTAAGATGATGTCTTAGCGTTGAAATTTTTTTTTTGTTTTCAGAACAACATTTAAAATCCTGATTGAAGTTATAATGATATGAGATGGAAAAACCTGGAGAAGCTGGAATCTGTAAATGTTGAGAAACACACACCTTTCTGGCTAAAAGAAGGATGGAAATGGCATTTTTCTTGCAGAAAATTGCATTAGTCGGTTAGAGTAGATTGAATACTCATTCTAATTTGTATTGATTTATATGTGAATTGTGTAACATTTGGTCTCTGTTGGACTAAAGCTCCTCATGCTTCTTACTTTTACTGAACATTACATTTTATCTTTGAAATCTTTGTGTTTAAAAACGACATGCTGAATTTGACAGGAGCTTCTGAAGGTTCCCTCAGTAACATTTCAAAATATAAATATGAGTTTTTAATGCTCCACACTGAATCTCTGAAATCTTATTTGAAGATGTTACAAGTTATTGCTGTTATTTGACATCACATTGCCTCATTTCACTGTGGCTCTATGAAGCGGTGTATGTGTGGTATATTTGGCTGAGAAGTGTTAGTTTCTGTGTGTGTGTGTGTGTGTGTGGTGTGTGTGTGTGTGTGTGTGTGTGTGTACGTGTGTGTGTGTGTACGTGTTTGTTTGGGGTGGGTAGTTAACGAGGCGGGACGTGTTTGCCTTGCTGGAGGAGTTGTGTTGTGTCTGAGGGCCCTATCAGCCCTCAGCCTCAGCATGGCTGCAGGGCCTGGGGCGTACCGCCAGCACCGATGAGTTTGTTAGTGTAATTAAGGCTCACAGTACTTCGTATGCCGGAAACTAGACAAATACACACACGGCACAAACACACTCGCGCTCCAACACACACTCTTTTACTTGAGGAGTAGCTCCTTTTTCGTCTAGCGCGGGCACATCGATTCACAGACCTCATTAGTGCAGAACAGTGTATTGTTATAGTGATGGAGCTCTCAGCATTAAAACAGCCAAATTATAGTGTGTGTGTGTGTGTAGGGGTGGGTTTCTATCAGTTTCCACACGTTTGGCACCCTCCTGTTGGCCGATAGCCCTGAAAAGTAGCTTTTAGCTGCAGGCGCATCATGATTTATTTAAAATTGCTGGGCCCTTGAGCTGTTGATAATTTGAAAGCCATTTCATTTATTTGTATTACTATTTCTCTTGCCTGTTTTTGTGAAGTCAACGTTGTCATGTGCATGGCATATGTGCTCAGTATCGCTCAGTATGTTTCTATATGCTTTAAGAATCTGTTTGCCATGGGACCAGGATCCTCACGTGCAATGGGTAAGGAGCGGTTAGCTCACTTAAATGGGTTTGGCAGGAAATGACAGTGTTCTGTATATAGGGTATAAGTAAGGAGTGCCGTTGCAGTTGGTGCAGCTGTACTTGGCCTCACATACACAAATACTTCGATGCGGCGCAGCAACCCAAACGCTCATCAGCGCTCATGCAGGTAGACGCACATGCATCCACTTCTATGAACTGGCACCAGCGTCGCCCTAATTAAACAGATGCTGCTAGTAGCATTAACGGCCCATAGACGCTGTTTTATCTCCCAGCCACTTATGGCTGAGTTGTGCTCTGGTCTTGCTGCATGACATTATCTCTGAAGATGGCAGGCTTTGGAGAATGAGTGTAGTGTACAGTGTACGACAAACACACCAACAATTCTGTAAACTACTGAATGCTGCAATTAAATGAAACTTTTTTTGTGCAGCGCTTGGTTTAGAAAACTTGAATAATCTTTATATACTTTCTTTTAAAAACAACAATAAACAAAACTTGCAGATTTCTTAAAACTTTAACAAAACTTAAAACACCTATTTATTGCGTAAATTATAGTGTACCATTATTTATGTCAATATTTAAATTGGTATTCTGATGTTTTTCACAAATTGTTCAACAGTTTGTCAGCTAAATATGATGCGTTGTATTAATTATATGAATACTTCTCACTGTAGGACTACAAGCCAGATGAGGACCCCACCAAATTCAAGTCAGTGAAGACTGGCAGAGGACCCCTGGGGCCCACCTGGAAGGTACAGCTCTGCTGCTTTCATATCTGTTCATTGTCATTTGTACACAAGATCTGTTCCTGCAGCTGCAGTTTCACATATTTCACTCCTAAAACATTGAATTGCACAAGACCTTGTATAGTTCTATGCAGTTCTTCATCGTTAAACTACTGCCGCAGTGTTTTTTACCCTGGAAATTCAACATGGCTGGAGTAATTTTACAGTTTAACAGAAAATTTCCAAGGCATAAAAAATGGAAAGATATGGAACATCTGTAAATCTGTCGAGTGCAGGCTGTCCTCCCCACAGAGGGGCCTATGCCAACTCCGAAGGCGCTACAGGGTTCAATGGCTGGGATGGGATGGGATGTGATGGGATGGGAGACACTGTGTACAGCTATTGTTGAGAAACCCACAACAAACAAAAAGGCACTGTTGAAAACAAAACACATAACATTTGGCTTGTGTTGCTGGAAGGTATGTGGGAGACTCAAACAAAGCGGAAGAAAGTTCAGTGGTCTGAGACTAAAGATTGAGCTTGTGTGTGTGGTGTTTGGTGGTGACAGCATCATGCTGCGGGGACGCTCCTCTGCAGCAGGCCTGGGAAGGCTCGTGAAGATAGCGGGTAGAACGAATGAAGCAAAATACAGGAAAATCCTTTAAGGAAAAATTAATGCAAACTGCAAGCAAACTGCTACTTGGGGGAAAAAATTTCTTTTCCAGGAAGACACTGACCCCAAGCGGAAAGGTACTCAGGAAATGCCTAAAACAACAGTGTTAATGTTGTAGAGTTAGAGTCAGAGACCAGACCTCAATCTAATCAAGAATTTGTGGCTGCACTTGAAAAATGTATTTCATTCATGGTCCCTATGCAACCTGACGGAGCTTAAGCAGTTTTTCAAAACAGAATTGGGGGGAGGGGGGGGATTATGGTGTCCAGATGTGCAGATATAAACTGATATAGATGCATTCTCATAGACGCTCAGACACTAGATAACAATACCACTACCAGATACTAACATGCTTACACAATCAGTAATTTAGTTTTTTAGATTTTTATTTCATTTAGCTCAATTTGTAGAGAATTGTTGACTTTAAAGCGTTGTTTCACACACCAACACAATTGCCTGTAATTACCAGAAGAGCGACCGGACAGCAAGCAATTGAACCGGACTCAACTTTTGCCAAGCTGACGTCACGCTGCGGTGGCCAATTACATACATGCAAGCGCACATTCCTACTTTTATAATGTAAACGGTGTATTCGGCTGTTTACCTCATGATCATTGCAAACGAAAGATAAAACGGTTGTGAGCGGTTGCCAGTGTTTTTGGCTTCTGATAAGTCCTTTAACACATTAATCTGTAACTCCAACTTGCTTTGCTTGATCATA
The DNA here is from genome assembly GCA_038419695.1 of Scomberomorus guttatus. Taxonomy (NCBI): domain Eukaryota; kingdom Metazoa; phylum Chordata; class Actinopteri; order Scombriformes; family Scombridae; genus Scomberomorus; species Scomberomorus guttatus. The sequence continues at coordinate 12,481,094 of CM076450.1, forward strand.
TTTCATTGTATAAGGATTGATGTACTTTTGATGGAAAGTAAAAAGTCAATAAGACATGGCTCATCCACACAGAGAAACTTTGTTAGGAGTTTTGTTGCTTTTCCCTGTAAATCTTGCCGTAGCCTGCAGCCTCACAAACGGGTCCTGCTCACTGCGAGCACTGAGAATTTCTATTCTGCAGTGGAGCCCTCAGAGTTCACCATGGGAAACTTTCCTTGGCTTCAAGAATTTTCACAGAACAAAGGCAGCCAAACAGCTTTAAAAAGTATGAATAAAGAAGCACAACTTTTTATTTTGTGTTTTTAATTAGATCACTTTCCCCGTCCGCTGTGGACATGGAAAAAGGCTGTTTTTGAAAAGGTGGAGGGAAAAAAAAAAGTAGTTATGTGACAACAGAGGCACAATTTCTGCCAGCTTCTCAGAGCAATAAAACTCTTGTCTATCTCTGCATGCACACATGCTTGCATATCGGTACCCTTTGTATTTCTGAAAACTTCTGCTCCTTTGAGTGGGGCACAGAGAGGGAGAGAAGAAATGTCACCGTAAGTGTTTTGATGTAGAATCCGTTTCATGTGAAGTTCTCCTCTAGCGATGACAACTTTTCTAAACCCACTGCAAATTTAGAAATGTTTCTCATTTCCCCTCTCTCGCTCTCCTCCATGATCATAGCATCAAACGGCAGCGGGATGAGGGTGATTGAGGCGGGTCTGTGGCATTTTCTCTTGGAATGCCGAGCCAGAATGAAGTGATTAATTAAACAGGTGTTCTCGGGGGGGGAGAGTATGTGTGTTCTGGGGGCGAGCAGGTCCTAGGTGTTAATAATGTAACCAGCTTTGCACCACGACGCCCTTATCGCTTCGCGAGCACCGTTTTATCAGGCTTCCGTGGCCACAAAGGCATGCCTGTCGGGAACGGTGTCGCTGTCAGGGCGGAGGCAGAGAAATGGTCCCTTCATCTGGAGTTTATCCACTTTGCTCTGCCCCAACCCCCCCCCTTCCTCCTTTTTCTTCTCGTCTTCAGAGGGAGGCAGAGTGCAAGCAGCGGATGGATTTAGAAAGCGTGTTGTAGATTAGGGCACTTTTATCTGTGCACAGCACATCTTCATATTGATAATTATTTCAGTAAGCTCCATACCCAAAGCATTATGTATTAATGATTTTTTAGCTTTGAATGCAAACCAAGATTAGTCTAAAATAATATTCTCTCAGCTGTCTGCTGTTTTTCTGATTATTCTCTCATTGGAAAGTTTCTGTCAAGTTTTTGCTGCGTTATTTATTCTGATGCTGCGTTCTAAAAAGTGACGGGTTGTAAAGTCATCCTTTTTGCTGATCTTCTCCCAACAGAAAGAGCTGGTTGGTAAGACTGACTGCCCAAGGATGTGTGCCTACAAACTGGTCACAGTCAAGTTCAAGTGGTGGGGCCTGCAGACCAAAGTGGAGAACTTTATCCACGAGGTTAGCGTGACATGTTTACACAATTAAACCTCATACAGGCTGTTTATCTTGGCTTACGAGTTGCACTCCGGCTCTTGGAGAGGAGTTCCAGTTTGCAAAAGCACCACTGTGCTTCTTGACTGCCTTATTGTCATTATTATTATTTATTGACTTTCAGTGCAGTTTTATCATAACGATATGATCATATTGTTTTTGTTTCACAGATGTTTGATTAATGATTAAAACTTAATTAGAAACAATTTTTGAGGTTTACAGTTTTCAGATGTAATTCACAGCAGAACATAGTTCATTGCATTAAACATCTTTACGATTTATAATGTCATTTTCCATACATTTTCTGTATTGTGAATATATATCTTTCAAACATATTCTTATTAGTATTGTGTATTCAACCATATCACCCAGCCCTGACCAAGCCTACCGCTATCTTTCAGCAAGAGAAGAGGATCTTCACTAACTTTCACCGTCAGCTTTTCTGTTGGATTGATAAGTGGGTGGAGCTGACTATGGATGACATCCGACAGATGGAGGCAGAGACACAGAGGGAGCTGGACGAGGTGAGTTAAGCGTGAACCTTGCGCATATGATGCACACATTGGTCACTATAGATAGATAGATAGAAACTTTATTAACCCCCGAAGGGAAATTGCATTGTCAAAGTTTCTAGCGGAGTTATTTTTGTAACCCAAATGAAGATATGTTGTGGATAGCACAAAGAAAGAAGATAAATGCGTGTTAATGAATAAATAGGAGGATTCAGGATATTAAAATCTACATGGAGACTTTCCAAAAACTAACATTTTATAAAACTTTTCCATGATAATCCTAACTGCCCCCACCTGATCGCCTTTTCTGTGATTTACTGTACCTTTACTTTTGTCTAGATGCGTAAGAAGGGCTCTGTGCGTGGCACAAAGGCTGCAGAGGAGTAGCCAGGCCAGGTGTAGGTCTGAGTGTGGCTGTGTAAGTTCTCACTGGTAGAGGCCAGTCTCAGATACTTTCTCCGCTCCCTGTGGGGTTTCTGTGTTTGCTGCTCACTAAATGCTGCTGTCACACTCTTCTATTTGGTGTTGTGAAAAAAGGGGCTTTTAGTTCACTGTGTCTCTCTGCACGTGTGTGTGTGTGTTTCATGTTTAACTTCATAGCTCACACTGAATTAATTAATAACAGCTTGCAGAGTAACAATACGCATGTGCCCGGTCGTTATGTGTTTTGTTGACCCATTGAAAGTCTCTTACTGTGGTTCACATGAGTGCGTGTTGAGAGTGTATGTGTCCACACTTCTGTATGCAAGTGCCTTGTCCTCTGGATATACCCAGACATCTGTGCAAACTTTTCTCAGAATCACACATGCTATTTTTTTAAGAGGTGGCCAGCAGTTAAAAACATACAGAGAAGGCCTGCTCAAGCTTAGTACCTGCAATCCACAGCTTCCCCGTAGAGGAATACAAAGGCAGAGAAGTAAATCACAGGCTTTAATTTCTGTGAATCACATTCTCCGTAAAACCTGACCACTGCTTTGCTCTTGGAAATACTCTAAATATCTCTATAATATAATAGTCTGGGAGCTTTTGGCCGTACATGGAGAAAAAGGGAGGAATCCGGGCTGGACTGGCCAAAGTGGGCCAGGCTCAAACATTCCTGGCTTACAACCAACATACAGCATTTTGTGCTTTGCCTTCCCCCCCCCCCCTTCTCACATCTCGCCCAATCCAGCATGTGTTTCCCATTTTCCCTCGGAGTAAGTAAACAGGCGGGTGCCATCAAAGAGGGCTGCGGTGAGGAGGCCAACGAGGCCTGAACCTCTAGGCTCAAGGGTTAGCAGGGTCACAGTTAACTGTACAAGACGTCGCAGTGTGATGCTGGCCCAAGTCTACACAGAGATGCTGTGATCCAGGTTCTTGACAAGACTGCACTGGGCGAATGAGCAACTCTGCTATGGACACAATACACGAAACCGTCATGTCTGTCTTTTTTTTTTTTTTTTTTTTTTTTTTGTGTATAGCGGTAGAGTTCTGTTGGTCTAGAAGGGGAAGGCGTGAGAGAAGGAAAGGGCAAGAAAGGCAGTGACTTCAAGATGGCTCCTTTTTTCCCTCATTAACATACAAATGGAATTCTGCAGTTGAGAAAGAGTCTGTGCTGTGATTGAGAAAAAAAGGGAGGGAGGATGGGGGGGGGGGGGGGGGGGGGGGGAATGGAGAAGTGGGAGGGTGAATCCTCACGCCATTTCATCAGATCTGTCTGTTCCTCTGTTTAGAGCCACTGTTAGTTTGAACTGTTCCATTAAGGTGTTTGGCTATCAGATTCTCACACTAATTGACTTTCCAAAGCTATCAGCCTCAGGGTGGGAGAATCTGAAAGTGATGCTTTTATCTACCTAGAAGACAAACAAGGCGCTTGATAAGGATTGTTTGAGCTGATTTTATTAAAAAATAAATAAATAAATTTTTAGGAAAAGCTAACAAGATTTCAGTTTGCAAAGAAAATGTGTTGTATTTTTTTTAATGGTTTGAGATGCAAGAAGTCATACCTAATGAATAAAAGTGAGTCTAAACCTGCTAACCACACCACTGAATGCAAACATCCACTAAACCTGTCCTCACTTGTTCAGCTTAAATCTAACGTGTGTGTTTTATTTCCATTTGTTTCCCCACAGCTCCGCAAACGGGGTGAAGTACGAGGAACCAGTGCTGCAGACGAATGAAACGGAACAACCACGGTGACAGCAGTGATGGAGACCGCTAAGAGGGCTTCTTTGGTGCCACTTTTTTTTACCTTAACTGATTCAGGCTGTGGAGGAGGAGGAGGAGGGGGGGGCTCTGCTACCTGCAATCAATAGAGCAGATCCCTGACTTGCACCCAATCATAGACATTCTATCCACTGAGGAATTGATTTCTAGAAACCAACACGATCGTAGCTGATAAGACTCTGGTTATTTTGATCTCCTGGGCAGAGAAAGGCCAGCTATCAGCATCATGTTATTGACAAGACCTAGGCTTCTGGATAGATATGAAGAGGAGCTACTTGCGATTAAAGATAATTTTTTTTTTTTTTTACAGCAACAAATTCATTGGCTCGAATCCACAGTGGCAGGTGTTGGACCAAATATTTCCTGTTATTTTGGCGATTTGTGATTTTTCCTTTTTATCTCCAAAACATTCCTCTCAAGATGATGCTCTGTCTGACCTCTCTTTGTCTCCACGGTTTTTAACTGTACATACTGTGGCTCAGTGGTTTGCATTCCCTGGCATGAGTCTGTCTGTCATACTCATGTTCCTTCTGCCACAGCCTCCATTAAGAGATTACTAACACCCTTGGCGCCTTGGCCCATTGTAATCCTTCCCCCATCACCCCACCTCACCCAAAGCACTGCATCTTATTAACACTGACAATCATGCCTGTACAGGTATTCACTCACTCCCATACAGATTTAACAGAAAGCGCCACACACATATGACACACATACATCGGGCACATACGGATAAACATGTGAATTCATTCTCTCTCACACACACACACACACACACTCACAGGTGTGGATGCCTTTGCGGTGACTGATCTCTTAAAAGCTCAAGCTTGGCAGATCCATGCAAGCTTGCTCAGCCAAGGATGTTACTTTGGAAGTGTTTACAGCTCTCACTGATTTTTTTCTCTCTTTTCTCCCCCCCCCCCACCCTTCCACACACACACACACACACACACACACTCCCTATTCTGAAGACATTCACACATAACATACAACACAGCATTCACCTCCATAACAGATGTCCCCAGAGAAAAAACTGCACTGAAAAACAGCCACAGATGGTGCTATACCCCTCCAGCCTCTGTCACAAGCTAAACTGCTCTCCCTGCACTGCTCACCCCCACCTCACCCCAGCCTACCCCAGAGGCCCGTCTTACTCATCTGGCTCTCCCGAGGTAGAGCGGGTTTCCAAAAGGCCTCTTGCGTCTGCTTCATCCTAGGCATGTTTACAGATTCATAACAGCCTTGCCAATGCTCAGTCGACACCAGCACCATACACTGCTTGCCTTAATCTCTGGACCTTTTGCACCTATTGGACCTATTATACCTGTTGTACCTCTGCTGCCAGCTATTTGCTCTAGCTACCTCCCTTGTTTCTGACTGACAATTTTCCCCCCCGACGCCTAAAGGTTAGCACTAGCTATTAATGTAGCTGCTACACGTTGAGAGTGAATCACGGCAGAGCTTTTATGAGCGCAGTTGTCTGTGATAACTCGTTATCTTCTTGAAAATGGAGAATTCCATGTGATTCCCTTTTAGGTTTCCTGCTACAGTATGTGTCACCGCGTCTGAGCAGGGTGCACTTCCTACAAGCAAAAATAAGTCAGAAGAGTCTGTGCATCTTTTGTTGCTGCAGATTTACATCTCTGCCTCAGACCAGCCATGTGATGGATATGCCATATTAATGACTCTTGACTTTCAACTCCATTGTGTACTTTCGCCCCCTTTAGGCTTCAGAATCATGAGGCACTGGCCAACAGTGTTCATCACTAGTGTTAATATACATATACTGTACAAGCGGTTTCCTCATTTGATCCTTACTGGTGTTCTTTGAGGGTTTTTTTTTTTTTTCTTTGGTGTGTCAATGTCTGTTCATCAGGAATTGAGAGTTTGTTTTTAGAGAACTGTTTAACCTCAACAATCTTTCCCATATTTTCCTTTCAAGACATGTAATGAAATATTCTAAAGATTCTAAAGTTGTTGGTTTTTTTTTTTTTTTTTTTTTTTTAATTTTCTGTAAATTTAATAGGAGGCGAGGGGAGGGTGTGATCACTTCCTCTGTAATGGGTTGTTTGCATGTCCAAAGAGTGTAAATGGATTTCTGATGTGTTTACATGTATTCAGCACTTGCAGGCTGGGAAAATAGGAACATTTGAAAGCAATTGTCTGAGGCAACATTTCAACAAAATACTCTCAGGTGAACAAAACAACACAAGGATCCTTTTTGATATTGTTGCTCATTGGTTGCCTCAAACAATTGATTTCCTTTCATCATACTGTACGCTTTCAGTGGGGAAATATGGTATTACAGTTTCAACATGATGGGAAGTGGTTGTCTTATAGCTTGTGCCATTTTTATCTCTGTACATTTTGAAGACAGCCGTTGGTCTTTGTTACTGTACTGAGATGTTGTTTGTATGTCTTAAGGAGTGAAACGTGTGAAACAAATGGTCTTCAGTATAATCAATGTTTTCTGTGTCCATCTTCTGTGTCAATGGCTAAAGATAACTACCTAAATCAATGGTTTACCATGTGTCAAGACAATGATATGGGAGAGAGGAAGTATCACAAAGCGACTGTACAGTCTTAGCCTAATTTATGAAATCTACAACTGTTTAATTTCTTGACGGCTTGCTTTTAAATGTTTCTGATCAGCTTTTTAAATTCAGGGGACATGGTAGTGAATGTATGATATTTTGTGCCTTTTCTTTCTGTAGATCTTTTTGTGTGCCATTAAGTCTACATATTGTATCTAAATATCAAATAAATTTCGCCTGGAAAACAAAATCAGATTGTGTTTTTAGTTGTCAGATTGTGTGCAGGTGGATGTTGGAGATTGAATTCTAAGTCTAAGGGGATATGCAGTCCTTCCTCTTGGCATTCATGTTTGCTTCAGACCAGTGGACACGCTTATGTACTGGCCAAAGAGATCTGTCAATATGTCCCATTTCTCGCCTCATCCAACCGATGGCAACAGCAAGGCCACAGATGTACATATTAGCTTGGGATGCAGTCTCCACAACATATCCAGATGATTAAAAGCTGTCCACTGACTCCGCCTAAGTCACTGTCTTGAATTAATATACAATACTAGATATGTATGTGGGTTGAGCTCATTTGGAGTGATTTCGATGGCTGATGATTGCCTGTAATACTGTAAAATGCACATGATACACATCAGGATACACATTCCTTCAGCAAAGTTATTGGTGGCTCCAGTATGGGCTAGACTTTCAGTGACCTGCAGGTCAGAAGAGTCACACAATAACAGCGGAATCAGTGCTAAAGAGCAGGAAGAGCCACCAGTCTGCTGGCTGAGATATCCGCCTTTTTTTTTATTGTTTGTGGAGGAATGGTCACATGGGCCTGCTGCAAGGAAACCAGTCATATCTGCCCCAGCAAGCAAATAATGTTGTTTCTAAAAGGGGAGATGGGCAGACTCGCCCACACACCTCCTGTTAAGTGGCAGCTCACAGTAGTCTACAGTTAGGCATGTATCCATCCATCCATGTGTCTCCCTTGAAGAGAAGATGAAGGGACATGTCATGAGTGAGCCCCTGTCGTTTAAATAGATGAGGCAACAGATGAAGAGAAGGAATGAATCTTGAAGGAGAGGCTCAAGACTTGACACAGCAGGACATCCAGGCATGTTGCCGAAGAAAGACACGATGTGCAGCGCTAAAAAAAAACACTTTCTGGTAGCCAGAACAACCGGCTTCATAGCTTCAACACAGAAGCAGAAGTTAAAATATTCTTAAATGTGTCAAATTGAATTGCGTAGGGAAGGAGAAGCTGTGCATGTTTGTTGCACCACATGGCCGCATTTCCTGCCACAAGATGAGACACTGGAGTGAGAGCTTCTGTTTTTGGAAGAAGTGGCACAGTGGAGATTTAACTCAAGGTTTGGTCCAGCCCTGCCATGTTTGTGTGTGTGACCTTCCCCTGGGGCCAGATTTGCTTCAGGGGGTTGCATGTTTTCTTGGAGAGGAAAGTTATTTTTGGCTTACACCGGTCGGCCATGATGTCACGACTGTGCTTCCTCATCCTCCGGTGCTCGGGTCAAGTTTAGCCTCAGAGATTCTCCTGAGTCTTTCCTGTTGTTCCGAGAGAGTGGAAGAGGTGTGGAGCCGGCAGACGAGGAGGAGGGTGGGGGGGGGGGGCCTTCTCTTTCGCATCCCTCCCCTTAATACAATAGTGCTTCGCTGGATGACAGATGCTGCTTAACCCGCCCTGACCCAGGGAGCTGTGATGGCTCAGCTGAGTGACAGGCCCATAGAGGACACACAGAGGCTCTGCTCCACAGTGCCACAAACTGCACAGGACGCCGTCCCCCAACAAGGGAAAGAACTGTCTCTTTGGGCAACTCCCACAGTAATATATGTCTATCTGAGGCAAAGCTTAACACTATGAATTAAGGGTAGAGAAGGACACCCACTTCTGCAATCTTGTCCTATTGAGTAAAATATTGAGACAAATTGAGTACTAAATCACTGCAGAGATGAGTGGTATTGTGACAGTGCTTGAAAGCCTGTAGACTGTCCATTGTCATGATGTCGCCTCAGCAGCAGCTCTGAGCTGCATTTATCATCACTGGGGACTCTTGGGGAAAGAGACCATGCCATCGGTTTGTCATACTTAACTTGTCTGTCTCCATTTCAGAGGACTGTAGACGGAGCTAGCAGGGGTATTAGTATTACGGTCAGATAGAACAGTACTCACTATCTTGATTTTTCCTCTCTGCTGCAGAATACACTCTTGTTTCTTGTATTGTTAATGGGATTTTGTTGTACACGAGGCCTTTATCAGTTGAGAAATGAGCATGAATCCTGATATCTATAAAGGGCTACACAGAGCAGTGATGGCAGCCATGGCTAAAACAGTTATGTGATATGCGCACACTTTTGTGTTTGTCTGGGTAAAACTCTAATGAGGCTGCATCCAGCTGGCTCTCATATAGGGAGGCGGTTCTCCAGCGACCAGGTGACATCGAGGAAGATTGTGCTGAAAGCTTTTTTTTTTTTTCTTTTTTTTTGCAATACTACACACCACACAACAGCTTTCAAAACATAACATGCCTCTCCTTCCGTCTCTAGAAGACAGGTACTTTACCCCATGTCTCCTTAAAAACAGAAACACTGCTGTCCCAGCCTCCTTGCTCCACTCTGAGCTGCTGTCCTTTCAGCTGCAAGTAGTGCATACACCCCCAAAATTCCAAATATATATATACATACACACACACACACACATGCACGCAATCACACACTCCTTCCCAGCGCCTTTCACTGCCTTGTCCTAACCTGTCTCTAGCTTCAGCCCTGACGTACAGCCCTCTCCTCTGGGTGCAGGGCTGAGCATATAGTCTGCTTCTGTAGCTGAAACTTTCTAAAGAGAATAAGAATAAGTGAAATATCTGATTATCTTTTGCAAATCTAATAGTTTTTTTTTAATTGTAGTGAAAATAATACACATGCAGCATATTCATTCCCTGTTGCCCCAGCTGAGATTGTCCAAGAAGAAAAGAAAACATTTTGACATTAGTTAGTGAATATTTTCCTTAATGCTGCTTGCCTTTCATTGAATTCTGTTGGGCAGGATGGATATATAGAACAAAAATGATTAGATTTTTAAATCAGACAATACACAACTCTTTCAAATTTCACAAAAGGACTGATTGTGTGTGTATATATTTAAATATATATATACAAATGTATACAAATCAAAGTGTAACATGTTCTTGCCTTAGATTAGTGTTTAGGTTTAACATTGGTCTTTGTTTGCCAGTTTAGAAGTTTTATCCTCCCCTCTCTCTGACGCCAGCCGCTAGGTGGCACTGTGTCTGTTTGGTAAAAGTCCTCTTGTTTCCCTCCCCAAAGGTACAGAAGTCTGACACCAAATTCTCTGAAAGCCTACTGTCCACAGTGTCGGAAAGGGATAATATGGTGTACTCCTTTCACCAAAGAAAATATCCATGGTGGTGAATGAAAGTACATTTTGTTCAGTATATACAGTACATGTGTGTGCTTTATTTCAATAAAGTTACCTTAATCTCGGGGAGGGATTCATTATAAGATAAAGCATATTTGAAACATTCTTGAAAAAAAAATCTATTAATCAATAGCTCAGAAAATCTGGTGCAAGAAATAATGTGAACTCAATCATATAGATCCATGATATCCCAAAATTTCACGACTGAATATTCACTAAAAGACAAACAGACAGAAAGAGACAAATGTGTAACAGACACATTCTCTTACTTAACAGCTAATAAAACATTTCACTCAAACCTGAGCAAAACCGTGGCATAAAATTAAAATCTGAAAGGTGTTTGTCATATTATGGTAATTTTGGCCACACAAATGATTTAGGCTAACTTTTTGTGTTGGGACCTTTGTCTCAAAATCATATGATTATGATGATTATGAAGACAATTTGCAATCATTTTATGTCTTATCTTAAGTTATACAGTAGCACCACTTAACCTCGCACAGATAACCTAGGCTATTTGGGCCTTCAGCTAATTAACCTACCAAATAAATTATCCTAATTTGGCCTTGCAAAATTTTACACACTATAATACCAGAATGCAATTTATTATCGGAACCAAGGACCCAATATAATCCAAATGATTTAGCTCAGATTGTCTTTTAAGGAGGATTTTTCCCGTTGGGATACAGAAACACACACACACACACGCACACAGACTGGTGCGATTTTGATTGGTCACAGAAGTGTGGGCGACACATAATGCAGCCATACCTCTATCCTGTTGATATACTTGTATCAATATCATCTGAGATATCCTGATAAGGCGATATCACTCAGTAGTAAACACCTGCTATAAATCAACCTATCGAGGCCAGTATTTTCATTATTACACATAGATTTTCAGTACTAGTATTTTAGATTGAAAGCCGTGACTGTTCATGCACGAGTTTAAGATTATATGTTGTTGAAAATATGCTGCAAGGGGGATAATACAGGTCTACTGAGGCACTAGGCTACTAACTGCATGGATCAATAGATGCAATGGCTGAAAAAGTTTGTTCATAAGTGGGGAGGACTATGAAGCAACATAAGAAAACATTGTCAGCATGATTTCGCTACATTGTTATTCCAGTGCAAGATAGGAATAAGAGTCTTAGAAGAATGTTTCCTCGCATAAACAATTGCAGGATATCTTTCTGTGGTATATTAAACAAAAAAAAGGAATCCCTTTGGAAGAAAAACTACCTGTGTGTCCGAATCCAGTTCAAATATGATGGTGCGTATTTTTTGTGAAAATATTGGGCTATATGTGATATGGTCAAACAATTACACAATAAGTGAAAGCTATTCCAAGATCTGATTTACACAGAAGAGTTTACAATCTCGTTGACTCCGTGGACCACCTTAAAAGCATTTGTCCCGCCCTCGAAGCTTTCTTTTGTCTCTCCGATTGGCTGAAACCTCATGGATGGAAGTGGCTGCAGAAATGCAAAACTTGTTGCTGGCTCCTCTGGACGCGTTGATCTCACACAGCGCCAAGCGGCAGAGCTGAGTGTGAGTGTGTCTGTGAATCGCTCCCAAGTGCACACAGACCACACCAGACAAGACTCGGTAATCGGAGGGACGCACACACTAGGAACGAAACGCATTGGAGGCGCTTCACTGCAGAGCGCATTACCGGCAATGGGTGAAGGATGCTGTCAAGGCGCTCCGTAGTTGTGGAGTTAAGGTAGTGCACGCCGCGCAGCTCCGGGTTTTGGTCGCCCTAAGCGGACGCTCCGGTTCTCCGGTGCCTGGCTTGGAGAGCAGTGTTCGTGGACTTTACATCACACTGGACTTTTGGCCACACGCCTGCTCTGCAATCGTCGAGATTTTGAAGGACACCGGTGGGCACTATTTATTTAAGAAAGATTTTTTTTCCGCTCAAAGCCTCAGAGGTAGTTTTAACAATACGGCTCCAATCGGACTTTTTCCTTGTTTCCAGTATGGGACCTTATACAAAAAGTCGCTCTGGGACATTTGACATTGGACTGGAATAATGAATTAGATGTCAGAAATTGTCATATTCCCCGTTCGGTCGCTTGAATTCTACTGCGCTCTCCTGTTAGTTTGTTAGCAAGATGTTTGCCCTGAAGAAATGCGCAGAGAAAAACTTTGGAATATTATAGGTCACTCGTGCTTCAAGTTAAATAACAGTGTTATAAATGTGTTTGCTTAATTAAAGACAAAAAGAAGAGCGGCCAAGTGCACGCGTAAATACGGGAACGGGGACACAATTTACGTGCGTCTTTGGAAACAGTCTGTCCCCTCTTTCCTCCTCGTCCTTGGAGAAGTTGAAAAACAAAACAATGAGAACGAATTTGGTGAGTGTTACCATTTAAAGAAAACAGGGCAGTTAAATCTGTAGTGTAATACAAATATTTGAATCGTTTTTTGTATTTCTCTCTTTTTTTCTTTTTTCTTTTGGGGACAGACGGAAAAACAGACAGTGTGCCGATGTCTGGCAAACTTGCCGTCATGTGGGATTGATTGCAGGGGAGTATGTTTGGGCTGGAGCAGTTTGGTTCTCAGATTAATAGCAGAAACCCTGGCCAGTCAGAGAGAAACATAAACCAGCCGAGACTGAACATGGGCTCCCATTATAAAGGCCCCGGTTTTCACGCTGGAGGCCCGCCGGGAGCCGTGGAACCCGGCATGGGCCCTCTGAGTGAGCCGCAAATGCTCGGGCTCAATATGAACATGAACGGAGAACAGTACGGGGGCTTTCACCCGCGGGGCCACTCGGACATGCATGCAGGCAGCGGACTTCAGCAGCAGCAGCAAGGACCCATGCATGGATTTTTTAACAACCAGCAACCTCATCAAGGACATCCACACGGCCATCAACCTCACCCCCACCAACATCACCCCCACTTCAGTGGGAATTTTGGAGGCCCAGAGCCAGGATCATCATGCCTGCATGGTGGCAGGCTAATGGGCTACAACAACAATGGCATGGGACCACAGCAGGGCTTTGGAGAAGGATTTGATCCTCTCGCTGAGGGACAGGCAGGTGATGGCTTTCCCCAGCAGCAGCAGCAACAGCAGCAGCGGCCTGGTAACATGCCTGACTTCCAACATCATGGGCCCCCCAGTGGCAGCCATGCTGTCCCTGCCCCCTGTCTACCCCTGGACCAGTCACCTAACAGGGCAGCATCCTTCCACGGTCTCCCCTCCTCCTCATCTTCCTCCTCTGAGTCTCACGGCCTGGAGCCTAGGCGGATGCCCAACCAGGGAGCTGTGGAGGGATTAGAGTATAACTTCCCCAGCGAGCCTCCATCTGGACATTTTGATGTACCTGTATTTTCCCCATCAGAATCAGAATCTCAGTTACCCCATTTTGGGCCAGGAAGGCCAGTTCCCAGTGGGAATTTTCCAGGGAACCCTGGCATGCCACGGACACCAGGTATGCAGGCCATCTCTAAGGGACACCAGCCGCCTCCACAGCCCCAGCAGCCTCAACATGGAGTGTTTTTTGAGCGTTTCGGAAATGGCCGGAAGGTGCCCGTGGGAATGGAGCCGGGGGTCAATGCGAGACATCCTCTCATGCAGCAGCAACAACAGGCTGGCTTGATAGCCAGACAGAACTCATGCCACCCCTGGCCTCCCCCCGACCCCCTCAGGCTGAGCCCGGCTCCACTAACCCTAACATTCTGGACGGAGGGGTCATGATGCCTGGCCAACACAACCAGTTTGAATATCCCATTCACAGACTGGAAAATAGGGGTCTGCACCCCTATGGGGACCCGATGTTTAATATGCAACAGCCAGCTCCTCCTCCCTCCCAACAGCCCCCGAATCAGAGGCTGCAACATTTTGACTCTCCTTATATGAACATGGCAAAAAGGCCTAGATTCGATTTTCCTAATGCACATGGTGGTGAAGGCTGGTGTGGTGGCATGGACAACCACCTCTCCCCCTCTGCCTATCCTGGACTGCCTGGAGAGTTCACCCCACCTGTGAGTGAAGGTTTCCCCACCAGGTCCCCTGCAGCATCCAGGGCCTGAGCAGCAGTCTCTGCAACAGCGCCAGAACGCAGCCATGATGATAAAACAGATGGCTTCTCGCAACCAGCAGCAGAGGATGAGGCAGCCCAGTCTGCAGCAGCTGGGTCACCATGGTGATGTACCTCCTGGTCCCATGGCTCATGGAGGTCCAGTTGGGAGCATGCCTCAGCCCAACTTTGACAGGGATAATGGTGGCAGGATGCCCAACATTGATGGACAAAATCCTCATGTAACTCAGGAGAACTCCTGGTTCCAAGGGTCCCACCCACCAGGGGAGATGATGTCACGGCGTATGGGTGGAGCGGGTAATGAATCAGGGCCCCATGATATGGGGCTACAGCAGAACGGGGCTGGGATGATGTTTAGGCCAGGCATGGGCATGCAGGAGCCCATGAGAATACCAGGAGATGGGCATGTACAGGCCCTCCATTCCCCGGGTATGCACTCACAGTTCAGCGGCAATATGGGCAACCTCTCACAAATGCAGTCTCCAGGAGCAGGAGCGGGGCATCCAAATGCACCAGCAGAAAGGCGGCCAGCTGACTTCCCTGCACCTCCAATGGGAGCACAGCCAACGTTTCCCTATGGAGGGGCTAACCGTCAGGGGCCAGCCCACAGCGTTCCCCAGGGAGTGAGCACCTCACCAGGGAGCTACCCTCCTCAGTCTGAGTTTCCCTCAGGGCAGCGGTCGTCTGTTAGTAAGCTTGGAGCTCTGTCCCTTGGGAACTTCAACAAAACCAGCACTAAAGACAGTGTTTTCGGCCAGAGCTGCCTGGCGGCCCTTTCTACGGCCTGCCAGAACATGATTGCAAGCCTAGGGGCCCCCAATCTAAACGTAACATTCAACAAGAAGAACCAAAATGAGGGCAAGCGAAAACTGAGTCAGACAGAGCAGGACATTAATAGCAGCACATCTAATGGGACTGGCAGTGCTGGTCCTGAATATTTTCAGAGCAGCACTTCCCAGAACAGCCAGATGCCTGGCACCGGGAATAGCAACTCTAAGCCTGCAAGTCAAAGCCAGACGGTGCAGGGGGAAGCCAGTGCCCTCTCCCCAAATTACAACATGGACGCTACCCCGTGCAGTGAGGGGAAGGCAACAACAGGGAGTGGGAGAGGGAGAGGGAGGAGAAAAAGAGACAGTGGACATGTGAGCCCTGGAATTTTTTTTTCCTCTGACAATGGTAACCCTGTTGTAAGTCCAGGCCAGCAGACCCCCTCAGCTGGCGTTGGGGAGAGGGGTGGGGGCACGCCCCATGAGAAACACCTCCAGTCACCCTCTTGGGCAAAAGGAGGTGAACTAATGTTGGGGGACCAGGCTGACCTGATGCCTTCTCTGGATAGTGGCATTCAAAGTGTCGCCAAGTCTGACAGTAGCTCACCACGAGTGGACTTTCCTGACGATATCAGCACCCACTATGGCAACGAGGATGAGGTGTCCTCCAGCTCAGATGCAGGAGGGGCCTCAGCCACCAAGCCTAATCGCAGCCCTATGATCACTGGCTCACCCAAAATGCAAAGAGGTGACCATGGATTGATAAATGGACAGAAGCCCCTAGGCATGGGCATTAACAATCATACTACCTCGACATCGGACAGCTATGGACTGAATGCTTGTGGGGGCACAGGGGCCAGTGGGGTGAGCCACCCAGGAACTCCTGGGGTGGAGCAGGTACGCACCCCATCCAGCACCTCTGGCCAGGAAGAAATCCATCCTCTGGAGATTCTGCAGGCCCAGATCCAGCTACAGCGGCAGCAATTCAGTATCTCTGAGGACCAGCCTCTGGCCATGAAGAATGGCAAAAAGAATAGCGACTGTCCCTCACAGAACGGAGACAATGAGCTGGCGAGCTGCAGTCCGGATGCTGGAAAGGGCTCAATGGGCACTATTGACCTTGACACCCTCATGGCAGAGCAGCACGCCACCTGGTACGTGCCCAGTGACAAGGCCATGATGGACGGGTCAGAGGATGACAAGGCCATGGGACCCTGGGAAAAAAATAAGAGCCAAAACAGCAGTAAAGAAGGTAAATGAAACAATTCCTTTAATTGTATTTTACCCACTTTTTTTTCTTTCTTTCTCTCCCTCTCTGCGTCTCACACTCACTCTCACACATGCAACACAGACTAGTGGTTAAATGGTAAAATTTGCTCATAAATGTAGTATATTTTCATTCTTGAAATTATTTTTTTTATTTTATCTGAAATGCAGTGTAACACGACATACAAAACAGGTGAAATAATCTGGTAGTACTGATAATTGAAGACCTTCTGCGAGCAGAAAATACTTGTCTCTGTTTAACTAGGGTATTTGAATTTTAGAGGTGTAGTCCATAGGAAGATAATAAATTTAATGGTACCGCTATTCAAGTCTGGATAAAAAAAAAATAAAAAAAAAAGATTCATTCGATTTTTCTTGTTAAATTAGGTCCGTATTGGAGAATATTTAAAAAATGATTAACAGAATGGAGCAGTTTTAAATGCCATTTAACTGAGCAAAGTACCTTCTCTACAATGTATTTTTATAGGTTTCTTCATGGTAGAGGCACTTCAAAAGAGCAGCTCAAGAAAAGTAAACAATTCCTGTGGTTCTTTATCTCGGTTTTCAGGGTGAACAACTACATTGAGAAGATTAATAGCTTTTTGAGGATATGCGTTTACGCAGCAGGGTTTCCCTCGCCTTGTTACGTGTTTGTTTTTGTTATTACCATGGGATAATACAGAGCTGGGGAAAGTGGATTGATTTTAGATTGGCAGGACATGATTTCCAGGATTAAATATCATGTTGAAATTAATACAGTTATCAGTTTCAGTTCATATTTTTTTCGTTTCATATTGTCTGTGGGAAATAGTTATTTCAAAAATCCTCTAATACATTTAGTATTTAGTTTTAAATAGTAGTTTATTTATTATTGTGCAAACTATAATTTGTTGCAATTTATTATTGTTTTTTATGACTTAATAATATTATCTAACGTATTCAATTATTGTGTAAATAGTTATATAAATCATTTGGGAGTCCCTTACAACCTATTGTCAAAGTTTCTCAAGGAAAAAGTCTTCTGGCCTAAAGGCACAGAAGCAGTTATTCAGCTAGGCGGTGATATTATTCAAACCTGCAGACATAAGTTCATTTTTACAAGTTTTATCCAAATGTTTTCATGGTGGCTCTAAATCAAAATGCAGATAAATAAACTCACTGTTGCATTGATCAGCTGCGGATATATTTATTCTTAATACATAATTCTTATTAATAATAATCTTATTAATAACAATAATAATAATAGTAATATCAACAGAAATATTACTACTGCAAATAATAATAACTGTATTATTATTATTATCATGATAATAATAATTATAATTGTTATATTGTTATTTTTAATATTATCATTATTATATGCTACGGTTTAATTATTATACATTTTTGTGTTTTAATTGTAATAGAAGTTTTTGTGTTGTGTGTGTGCCTTTTCTTTCTTTTTTACTTACATTGACTATTTCCAATTAATATTCAAAACAAAGCAGTAGACAGACATGACTGATGTTGCTACGTAAAAAAATATCTGAAAGACAGCTGCCATCTATCAGGGCTAAGCTACTAGAAGGCCTGTGCATGTATGGATATATAATAATGTGAATATATATATATGTGCTAGGCACTGTCTACCGTGTCTCCAGCGCCTCTTTGTTCTGATCAGTGCGGGTGTAGAGAGGCGCGGGGGCGCGCACCACGCAGAGTCTGGACTCCAGGCGCATTGTTTATATGAGACTGAGCACAGAATGTCGGGTAGCAACTGTGATGCTATGACTTCGAAGGAGCACTCTACCATTTTGACTTAAACAGAAGACTAATTTCACTGGTCACGCTAAATTTAAATAAATAGAAAAATAACACACATTATTGAGCCTGGATTATGAAAACTAGTACATTCCACCCCATCCAGTGATTTGCTTTTACCATAATTGGTTGTCCACCTCTCAGCTAAGTTAGTGGAGAAATGACAAGCTTTTTGAACGCTGTGGCTTTTTTTGTTCCAATGATTTCTTCCCATGTTTATTCACAGAAGATGTAACTGAGTCCTGCTAATTTATGAAAACAAGAGTGTCATGGGGTGTAATAAAAAACCCCACCGATGCTTGGGAGTGATAAGTAACATCATTACTTTTGATACTGATTAATGGGTATTCTTTTGACAGGGAAACCCAACACTGATAGGCAGTCAGCAATACTCACCCTGTTGCATTCACACAAAAAGCTGTAGGTAGTAAAAAGCAGAATTGTCTGTTTTCTGCTTCCTTCCTCTCTCACCCTCTCCTTTCCTCTCCTCTTCTCTTCTCTCCTCTCCTCTCCTCTCTCAGCCCTCCCTGCATGGACATGAGGCATGCAGCTCTGGAGCGATCGATAGCTAGTTAGCACAAATCACGGCTCCTGACAGTTTCTCATTTGAGTGCTTCAGACAGCAAAGATGAAAAAAGGGTGGAGGTGTATTTGAGAAGGGTGGGGGATTTTGAGATTGAATCTGATGCTTAGGCTACACAGAAGGGAGCAAAATAACATAATAATTTAAGATAAGTCATAGCCCACAGTGTAGTTCCATAAGAGCCAACATCCCACAGGCTTTTCACACTGCAAAAATATCCACCTCAACCAGTCAGTCGAGTTTTTAGTCCTCAGTCTTGTGAACAAAAATCTGCCTCACTGACACTGATTTGAAAGCAGGCCACTTTGTGTGTGTGTGTGTGTGTGTGTGTGTATATATATATATATATATTTTATATAAAATGTATTTATTGTATGGAACTGTTCTGAACTGTTATATAAGTCTGACATGTAGGCTTGGAAAATTGTTTTCTGAAGTGGTAGACATAATAATTTTTTTAAGGGCAGCATTACATTTTTTCTTCCAGGTGAAATGGTTCTCTGCCTGTCCACTGCCAAAAACTCCTTTTTTCATTACCTTTTTATTTACAGATCTATGTCTTTTTTTTTTTTTGCTCTCCCAGGATTTTTTGATTATTTTTATTCTTAAACAATTCACATTCTATTTCATTATTAAGTTCAATAATGATGCACGATAATTAATAAATTGCTTTGCACATAAATACTATATTAAGACTACTTAATTAAAAATAGAAATGTGAAATTTGGTGAATTAAAATTATTATAACTGCGAGCAGACAGCCGAGTGTTTTCCCATTTTAATTCTTAGATAACTTGTGAATTTACTTGTCATGCGCGCAATTACAATACAAATCCAACTTCTTGTTGTATTAGATGATGTGTTTTTGGGGAGAGTTTAAGGTTTGTTCTGAGAAGTCAGACAGTATTGACCCAAAGCGTGCATGGGATGTTAACTTTAACTGCTTGAGAACTGAAACAGGGGAATTACGGTATTGCAGAGGAGTTTGCTTCAGATGAGGTGATGTCAGTGAAAGTGAAAGAGCTGGAGGTGAAGGGTCAGTTTAATCGTATGAGGTAAATGTTTCTATCGCCTCTTTTCCCTCAAGTGCAGCTTCACTAAAAATGTTCAGTGTAGAGTTTTTTGAAACTCCAGAGGGACCCCAGATCATTTTTTTTTTACCAGGTGTGTTTGTATTAAAGCCATTTAGCGCTATGAGCAATAGAGAGGCGCAACACTTCTGATCTGAAAAAGACACAGTGTAGAAATTCACCATTATTCCTTGACTTACTCTGAATTTTTACAGCTAAAAAGTTCAAATGTGTGCATTTGTAAAGGAGCTGTACTCTCAGTAATGGCTTGTGTTCACCCAGTGCACCCCAGCTCAAACTGTCTGTGGTCCCTATGTGCTTGTTTAGAGTGATGCGTGCTGCAGTAATGGCCCCCTTCGGACCCCATGTTTGGCCTCCTTTCTCTGTGATAGCATGTAGCTCAAGTTTTTCACCAAGGCACAGTAGTACTTGCTGTTGTAAGCTCCCAAGGATGCAAGGAGCTGAAGTGTACATGAGCAACTTTCCCTTGTACAGTGTCAGTTATTATTATTTCCCTCTAAAAAAAGATATATTTTACGCACTTCCTCTTCCCTTTTCTTCTGTATATCTTAGCCAGAAGCTGACCGTTCATTTGGAAACTCATGCATGGTCTTGATAACAGGCAACCAGCAGGCGTAGGAAGTGATTCAGTTCTTTTTATTTTTACTTTTTACTGGTTTTGCCACACACACTTGTGTAATTTTTTTTCCCTCTTCAGCACAGTTAAAACACTTCATAGTTGACCCTGTGGAATAGTTTCACTCCTCACTCTGAGTAATCAGTCCTTAAACAGCTCTAATAATGATCAAATCTCTGTCACTCTGACTTTGACAGGTTTGAAAAGAGGGAACTTGCATCTTACCACACCTACTAGAAAGCACTTAAATCCACAGAAAGAGCCATATTGATATTCCACCATAGAGAACGATCCTGTGAGACTACCTGCCTTTGACATTTCAGCACAATAACAACCCCACAAATCATACCAGTAATTTCTATTTCCTTTTTCTAAAAAAAGAATAAGTGATTGGCACGTGCTTGAATGTGGAAAAAACAGCTCGGGGCAGTCTATGTTCTTTACCTGTCATTACAAGGTGTTTCATATTGACTTTCTCAAAAACACACATCCATGCCTATCGCACACTCCTGCACCGCAGTAATGATAATAATTATGATAATCATAGCAATTAGCCTCGGTAATATTGTTTCCAAAAGTCATAATTCATCCTCAGGCAACTCCTGTAAGTTGACTTGGTTATTGACGGGTTCATCAGGGCTACAAAGAAGGGCTAGTTTATGTCTACATGTGCTGATTTCAGCACCATAAATACATTGTTGTAGTGACAGCGTGATGTTTCAGAAACTCATGTCCTTCTGAGCAAAATTGTCCCTGGTGTGGACGTTATTTTTACACTTGGTGTTTTTTTTTTTTTTTTTTTGCTGTATGTGATTGTGTGTGTGTGTGTGTGTGTGTGCGTGTGCGCGCGCGCTCATATTTGCATGTGAGTATGTGACGAAGGGCAGGTTTGTGGACACTGCAACTTGATAGTGTGGATTTGTCAGCTGTAGACATATTGATTTATTTAGACTAGGTGTCAGGCTCACAGCTTCAACCCCTGATCTCAGGTGTCTCGCTTGGTGGAACACGCATCACTTAATTCTAATGTGTTGAAAATATTTAAGAGTATTTACTTAACTTGTAAATAGTGCAGGACTGAAAAATGCCCATCATGCGTTTAAAGTGTTAGGAATTTAAGATGGCGTTTGCGTGTGTGTATGTATGTGTGCCTTTGTTTGTTTATATAGTTTGTGTGTGTGTGTGCGCGCGCGCATGCATATGCGCTCGATGTTCCTGTGCTTTTGCAAGACATTGAGCTCTAGTGACAGTCAAAGGAAGCCTATTAAAGAAGCGTGCTTGTGACTGATGAAGAGAGAAAAAGATGAACAAAGGTGTCAGGCCTTTTTGCTTGCTAGATTTTCAACTCTTCAAAATAGCAGCTCATCCGGTGTTTTGTTTTCCCTGGGGAAGGGTGTTAGAATAAAATAAAACTTGTCTCAGCATGTGGTAAATATTCTCCTTGGAAGGAGCAGAGAAGCTGAATTTATCTGGGAGATGCACGGAATGAGGAGTTCCAACCCTCGGATGTATGTGACATGCCTCCAAATGTCCACTGTCTCGTTGAATGACTGCCAGAAAAAACAAAAACACCAGTTTGGTACAGAGCTCCAGTAAGGTGTCCTAGGTTCATATGTTGCCCGGGATACAAGTGCTGCTTATAAATGGTGTGTGTGTGTGTGTGTGTGTGTCTTCTGGTTTTGCAGAGGTGTAGATGTTGTCATGCTGCCAGCAGCCGTTATATTATTTGCCATACAGGTAGTCATCAGGCGCCTTTAATTTGTATTGAGGAATTGACAAATGAGTTATGACACTGGAGCTGTTTCTCCTGGGAGATAGAAGTAGAGACTGATGGAGTGAAAGAGAAAGTCAGAGAGAGAGAAGTTGGATTTTTTTTCAGGGAACATCTGTAGTTTCGCTCATGGGGCAAGTGGCTGGGTAACAGCTACAATTTGCATTTATAGAAAAGAAAATAATTAAAATCAGTTTCATGCTCCATGAATATTGTTTGTTCTCGTCTGTATCTTTTAAAAACAGATTCATATCTCTATTTAAAATATGATCCCCCCTTAATAATGTAACAAGTTAACACATAACAGCAAGAGACTAAATTGACACTATCAATTTTAAATTGTATGTATTAAATTGCGATGATTTAAAATTATTATTAATATTTTTGCAGTGCCTGGAACAGAATTTATAATTAATCATATTATCATTTTTATCCAAAACAAAAGTCTCTATCAGGCTGGTACTCCTAATCCCAAAATTATCACCGTCTTCTCGTGTGGTTGACCTTTTCCGAAAAGCTGAAAACATAAAAAACAGAGTGTGCAACACTGGGCTGAAACAAAATAGAGACAGTGAAGTAGATCAATATGTCACTGACTTGGATGACATGCTGGACAGGTCCTGGACATGGTTGTGAGTTATGAAGGAGGCACTAAATCACTTCCCATGTTCTGATTTGTGTCTGGTTTCCTAAGCACTTCTTGTGGCCTGAGGGGGAGGTGGGTGTGTGTGTATGTGTGTGTGTGTGTGTGTGAGGGGATGAGTTTGAGGGGATGGGAATGGGTGTGTTGCTGGAGAGAAGGTAACGATTGCTGGGGGCAATGCCTGCCTGGGCAAGTTTTTCTTTTTTTTTTCCTCTTTATGTTGCAGGCCGGAGAACAGAGAGGAAATTCAAACCAAAATAACCCCTGTGCCCTTGCCTGAGAAATGTGCCCCCTGCTCCCTCCCGATATCCTCCCTGCTCTGAGGGAAAAGGTCACACTACGGCAGTTGGGTGGAGTTTGGGGGGATGTAGAGAGCCTCACATGCCCCCCTACCAACCCCGGGGCACGGGATACCTGGGACAATACCTTTGTTAGCTTCTGTATGCGTAATTAAAACTTTCCTGAAGATACCTGTATTTGAGGGATATTATTTGATTTTATGGATGTCTTAGTTACTCCTGGTCATTTTTCAGCACCAACCAGCAAGTCCTGTGACTGTGAAGAGGCAATATATCGTAGTCCTGGTTGAAATCAGACTTTTTATCCTCTTTTTTTTTTTTTTAATCTGACTTTTCTCTGTGGATCGTGACGGGTGTTTTGTGCTGACAAAGACAGAATCCTCACACAGGGCCATAGTGGTGGTTGTTATGCTAAAGGAATCTGACCTGATGTCACACACTGTCATAGGAGCGGAGGCCTTTGGGTGTTTTTGTCAGCGAGCGGAGCATTCTGATTGGGCTGGTTTGTGTTCAGAGAGGATGGGGTCGCGCCCCCGGGAGCATGAGGTTAAAGGTGAAGTGTCATCATGGACGTAGAGCTTGGGATAGAAAGGGCAGAGGCCTGCCGCATGGGATTCTGGGGCCTGGGAAATCAATGTGACGGCTCTGTGGAACTTCCACCAAAAAAAGAAGCTTTGTAAATTCAGTAAAACAGTCTCACGCACACTTTATTTTCTTCTATTGCCACAATCTATTTGCCATTAAAGAAATACATTTCATTCAGCTTCATTTCTGCTCTACTTATTGTACAAATAGTCACAATATCTGTGTCAACTTCAAAGGTTACCGTCATTATTTTTTACTGAGCTGTAGCTTTTAAGATTAATTGAAAAAAACTAATTGCATACTGTAACACTTATTATTAAATTGCAGGAAAATACAGTCTCCCAAGCAGCCATTGTTTACCTCCCTGCGTTGCTTAGAGTGTGTTGAGTGTGTGTGGTATGACATGTAAACCCGTGTCAGGCCGTCAGCTCCCAGACACATTTGTGTCATCCAGACAACTAGAGCTGTGCGCTGTGCTCCCTGCCTTCATGGCATTCGAAGCTCTACTCATCTCTGTAAATCGTCTCTGGCTGTGTATGTGAGACAGCTCCAAAACCCTGCTCGTGTGTGTGTGTGTGTATGTGTGTGTGTGTGTGTGTGTGTGTGTGTGTGTGAGCAACATCACCAGGCACTAAATAACAAAGTACCACACTCGGGGCGAGAGATATAGCGATATAACTGCATCGCATTAAATTCTGTATTTACTTAACACGTCACTGTGGTAATCTTTTCTGGCTGTAATGTGGTTAAGGATATTTAGGTGCATGTGTGGCTGCTCAGCGCAGCTGCTTGTGCTGTTAGTGTTCCCTTTTTATTAGGTATTTTCCCCCCTTGCTTGTTGATGCTAAGCACTTGTTCCCCTCAGATGAATAGGCTATTATTGAGATATTACCGTGGATATGAATTCTATGTTAGTCAGTGAACAGCCATAACAAGATAGATTTTATTGAAAAAAAAAAAAAGATTTCCCTGCTTGTAAAATGTCATGGTGATTTGGGATTTAGACTTGTGTGATGTAGAATTTCACACTGCCATTTCCACTTTTGAACAAATACGCCGCCATGGATAATGCTTACAATTTAAGTGTAGTGTCTTGAATTTTCCATAAAAATTACATCCCTTGAATCCCCTTTAGCTACCCTATAATACTGGGTGATATTTTAATCCTGTGGTGGTCAAGTGTTTGGCTTACTTTGCAAGTGGTGGATTTTTCATATGCAGTGTAATTGAAAAGTGTATTATAACAAATAGCAAATAACAACAAAAATCAGTCCGTTCAGTAGGGCTGCACTAGTGTGAAGAGATGATAGAAAAATTATCTACTCAAAAATATATATTTCTCCTTTTGACTGCATTGTTAAATAGTGTTTTTAGATTCAAACACAAAAAAAAAACGTTTTTATATGAGCTCATGTGTCAATGTGGATTATAAAAAGCGATACATCTGTGAGTATGTGCGTGTAAGAAAAGAGAGATATCATGTTTGTAATCTGAGCTATGCGTATTTTTTTGTCAGTGTATTTTCCATTCTTGTCCTTGCATTGAAGCTGAGTGATGTGTCTAGCTGGGATCGTTTGTGTGTATATGCACGTCCATATGTATGCGGCCGTGTGTGTGTGTGTGTGTGTGTGTGTGTGTGTGTGTGTGTGCGCGCGCATGTGGAGCAGCAACTGAGGGGCTGGTGTGGATATGGCAGCGGCGGCAGTGGATGGCGTGTTGTGAGTTTTTGGCTGTGCGTGTTGTCAGTTTGCTGTGTGTCAGCAGTGAGCCAGGGGAACGCTTGGCTGCCTATTCAGGCCGGTGCGGACCCTGCTGTGCCCAGCTAGCATGAGCTGCTGGCGGGTGCTGGAGGGCACAGCGCTGGGAAGGGGGAGTGTGAGTGGGTGGTGGGTTGAAGGGGGGGGTGATACTGGCAGGGGGCGGGGATCCGCCATGCTGAGGTGTATGACTGGACCCTCTGGCAAATGTTAGATCTTGTCACCGCCACCACCAACACTGCTCTAAATCCTCATTTCTCCCTTACCCCCCGCACCCTCAGCCCCCACTTACACTGTGTCTCTCCTCCTTGGAAAGGAGATGGAGAGAGAGAGAGAGAGAGAGAGAGAGAAATTTACAGAGGCCGGCAGTCAGAGAGACAAACGAAACAGGGAACAACGGGAGGCTTGGCTGCCTGACCTTTTACCAAATCCCCCCACTTTTCCATTCCAGTGGTCGCGGCCCAGACAGGCTGGGGGCAAGCCTGCCTCACTGCCTGCATGTCTGTCTGCCTGCCTGCCTCTCTCGGTTGTCCTAGCTGCCTGGCCTGGCCTGGCCTGGGTTGGCCTTCTCTTCTCTGGCTGTGTTTTGTTAACACTGTCTCACTGCTGCCACAGGGTTTGTGAAAGAAGAGAGGGAGGGAGGGAGATGAAAACAGTAAACAAAACAAAAAAAAAAAAGTTTAAATAGTGGAGAAAGATGAGCTAAAGAGGAGAAATAGGTTTGTGGATAACATGGAGGTTGGCGCGGTGCTTCTCTTTTCTCTTAGGTGAGCAGCAGACTGACTGGAGTGTTGTGATCTGCAGCCTCTGTGCCCAGACTGTGTTGTCTATCACAGCCTCTCCCTTCTCTGACACATGTAACTCGGCTTGTCAGAGCTGTTTTCCGCCTGTCTCTACACTCAGAAACCAAGTTGTCCCTGCACCTTAAAGCTGCGTGTCTTTGTGCAGCACACTGATCCGTTTCAACCATCCACACAGAGCAAGGTAGCGGTATGTTGTGTGTGGTAAGGAGATGGGAGAATAATCGGACTGATATTAGTGAAGGATCCCTAACATCTTCACACACACTTTCTCTGTGCTCTGGGCTTGCTTGGAGGCAAAACCCAAAGCGCACGATGTAACACATAGCCCCTCCGTTACCTCTTTCCTAGTTGTGTCTTCTTCAAAACTTTTCTTCATTTCTGCCCCTCTACTGCTTCAGTATGCTGCAGCCTGTGTCGGCAGATGAAGTGTGACGCTGTGCTTTAATGTATAGTTTAGCAAGCATTTCCTGTCCTCGTCAATCTTCCCCTTGACTAATTTTTTCGTTACACGGCACAAAGTGATTTTTCTCCATATGTGAAGCATGCATCTCAGGCGTCAGCATTAACTCTGCGGGCACTGCAGATTTTTTTAATATGACGTATAATCAACCTGTATATGGATTTTCTGGAAGCTTGGTGCAACCATTTAATACGAGGCTCCACACCTTGGTGACACAGGGTCGATACCACGGCATGGTCATTATACCGGTAAATTGGGTCAAGCGGGGTTAAAGGTCAGCTTTGTCAGTGCCCTTTGACCCTCTGACCGAAGGTCATTCAGGAGCGCTCCAGATTTGCACGCCTGACCGAGAGCAAATGAACGCGTGTACGTTTGTGTGTGTGTGTGTGTGTGTGTGTGTGTGTGTGTGTGTGTGTGTGTTATCACATGTGTATATCAGGCTTGAGGAGGAGTGTGAGGAGAGGAGGCTTTGCTTACAGCCTCCTTTTTTTGGGGGGGGTGTACTGACGGGGAGGTGGAATAGTGTTGAATTCATTTCACAGTGCAGATTTAGAGTGGGATGTGAAAATGACGCTGGTTTAATTAAAAGTGTGTATTTTAAATGGTTCATCTGTATCAGAGAATGCCAATTTCTTGAAGGTGTTTTTCATTTTTGCACAGGTTTAATTAATCCTTTTCTTCTCTGTGCTTGTCTGCAGAATCAGAGCTGTCCCAGAGTAAGGCTGGAGTCGGAGCCCCTGGGGCCGGAGGAGGAGGAGGAGGAGGAGGAGGTGGGAGCAGTGGAGGGAACCACCTGCAGTGCCTGTCCGTCCACTGCACAGACGAGCTGGGGGACAGTAAGGGCCGAGGGGGGCCCGTCTCCTCCTGGCGCTCTCTCCACTCTGATATCTCCAACCGTTTTGGGACATTTGTGGCCGCACTGACTTGAATGAAAAGCTGGCCCAACAGGAAGAAGGAAGGAAGATCACAAAATAAGAAGAAGAAGAAGAAAAGCTTCGGAGACAAATAATGATGAAAAGGAATGATGATGATGATGTTGATGATGATGATAGGGTGTCGACGAGGCAATTGCAAGCAGCTCTTGCCTGTTCAGGGAGAGAAAGACATTTACACTCATAAATACAAACATGAAACACACATACACACACTACCACATACATACACTACCACATACACACATACATACACACACACACACTCACACGCAAATACCATGTTTTTTCTGATACATGCAGTCACACTTTAGGACACTCTCTCACATACTGCTGGACAATACAGCGCGGGCTCTACTCAACAATGCCCACATCTGGAAAACCTCAAATCAATTTTTTTCCCTCTATTTTCTTTTTTGAAGAAAAATAAAGAAATGTCAAAGGAGGAGAATAAAAAAGCAGAAGAAGGAGAGATATTCAGTTGTCATTGGCTGCAATTGTATACCAGTGTTGAGTCTTCCAGTAAAAGCAACTCCACTGTTTGTTGCGTAACATTTCTCTCTAAATTTTACAGTTTCCTAATATACACAGAAATTATGATTTTTTCCCCCCCATCCCACACTCAAATGAGACCTACTGGTTCAATAGAAGTGGCCTGAACACAGAAGCAGAACTAGAGTAAGGGGAAGAGGCATAAATATGCATGAATGTAATTTTTTTATAATTATGAACACAACTTTTTGCCTCTTTGTCAAAGCAAATTTTAACCTGTATAATTTGCTGCTGTTTAAATCATTTAAGATTTATTATAGTTCTCTGTTTCTTTATATTGGCAGAATATCTTTCGCTCATTTCTCTTCTCTCTTCTCTTCTACTTAATCCTGCTATCAACCATTTGAGCTCAACCACTTGTATACAATTCAGCCAATGGGGACTGAAATGCAGGTCAAGGGATTGTTTAATAAGGGAAATGAAAAAAAAGACTATTGGTATTGCACATGTATAATAAGAGAACATTTGCTGTGTGTTAGGCAATCTTGTAATCTTTAAATAAAGCTTCTGTTGAATTTGAATTTCTGAAACAATAGATGGAGGACTGTGACGGCAATTTACGAACTGATTTTTGTTTTTTCTTTTTGTTTTCTTTTTTTAATAATATGTAAAGTGCAGTCGTCTGTTTTCCTGCATATTGTATATATCTGTATATGTTTTATTGAGTAACTAAATAACAATAAATATGACGTTAAAGGTGGCATTTGTGTTTACTTTGGCAGTTTTTTTTTTTTAGTCTTTAGTACTCTCCAAAAAATTATTAGTCACAGCTGCAAAAAATGTGTGGTGTGGTGTTATATATGCAGTGTAACACACAGTTTCAGCTTTTCTATTCAAGGAATATTCAATACTGTAGAATATTGTGTGTACACTGAGGATCATCAGTGAATTACAGAGGTGCCTACAGTATATTTCAAGTGACAGATATGACAGGGAAGTTCTGAACTGATGCACACTACCTGACAAGCATGCAGAAACCCGCACCATATTAAAACCAGAAGCAGCAACATCAGAAATACTAGAAAAATGTGGCTTCCTGGTGGATTAGGAAGCCAAGACGATTAATTCCATGTACACCTGCTCACAACCTGTCACATATCATCCCCCATCTTTTCTGACATCTTTGCTCCACTCCCACGTACCTTTAATAAATTACCTTAATATTAGAAAATTAGAATGCACATCGTGATCTTTCTTTCAAACATTTTGCAATATTTTATTTCATCTTATATTAATATTGTATTAATCATCTTTTCTTCTATTTTTTGGCTATCCACCACCATATTTTTAAGAGTGCACACACACACACACACACACACAAACACATCCCCTCTTCCCACTCCCCAGGCCCTCTTTGGCTCACCTGCTCTTTATTGGCCATCTGCATGGATGCTTAATGCTAATCAATAACTCCCCTGTGTGCCAGCTCTGAGGTGGAGACGTCAATGCTACCTAACAGGGCTAGTGATCAACCTGCATCACCGCTGTCTAGGATGCACACACACACACACACACACACAAACTGGAGCTCCCTGCAGGACCCTGTCTGTGTTATTCAGGTGTGTTTGTGCTTGCTGCTGTACCCTGCGCCTGCTGTGTAGGATTGCAAAGCCTGTTGTGAATGTGATGCACAGAGAGCTGCAGCGTTGGCAAACAGCAGAAACTGGTTATGTGAGAGACTGTCATGTCACCTGGGAGGGCCTGTTTAGGAGGGGGGTAATGGGGGAGAAAGTGGGAGATGGCTGGGGAATAAATGCTGATTATACTACTCACTGTGAAACTGAAGCTGGAGATTCTCTGTGAGATTTAGTCACTGAATCAGTAAAATATTGTGTGAATATGCAAGACATTTTATGCTTTTGTGTGTACACAACTGTTTGTGTGTAAATATGTGTAGCCCAACCCAAGCAAGTAACCCCTGAATTTTTCAGTAACTGCCCATTTTAAGGCAAGCAACTCTAACTTCATACTACTGTAATTCCAATCATTTTTCTCAGACTGGCGTAGTCTGCGGCTAGCCTATGATATGAATCATTTGGTGTCACTCTGCTGCTGACACAATACAGTGCCCAGTCCATGCAGACTGGCATCTGTCTCAACTATGAAGGGTTGTGTGAAGTCGGCAAAACCCAAAACATTTATCTGCTCAAAAGAAGAGCGACGCTCCGGTGTCCACATAGCACAAAACTGGTGACCTACTTTTTCTGTTTTCTTCACACCTGAACATTTGTTGACTAGGTCATTCAGTGGTCCGGCAATCTGTGAGAAGCCTCGAATGAATCTCCCGTAATAACTACAGAAACCCAAGAATGACTGCAGCTCTTTGACAGCGCTTGGGACCTTCCAGTTCTTAACAGCAAAGACCTTGGAGGGGTCTTGGAGGCTACACCTTCTGCTGACACCTGATGACCCCACACTTCACTTTAAGGCCTGTCTCTGCCAGTCTCTTAAGCACAGTCTCAAGTCTCTTCAAATGCTGCTCGAATGTCTCTGAAAAAACCAAGATGTCATCTAAGTAGACCAGGAGTATCTGAAAAATGAGATCACTCATTGTAACTTGCATAAGTCTCTGGAATGTAGCCGGTCTGTTACAAACACCAAAAGGCATTCTCACATACTCATATAAGCCAAATGGTGTAGTAAACGCTGTCTGAGTCCTATCTCTCTCATGCATGGCCACCTGGTGGTATCCGCTCACCAGATCTATGGTTAAGAAGAAGAACTTTGGCCCTCTCAGCGCATCAAAACTCTCATCAATCTTTGGGAGCAGGAATGCATCATGTCTCGTCTTTGAGTTGAGTTTCCTGTAATCGACACAGCCTCAGACTACCATCTGCCTTTCTCACCAGCACTATTGGTGAAGCATAAGCAGTGGAGCTTTCTTGGATGACTCCTTTTTTCAACAGCCTGCCAATATGTTTCCTGCCTTCACTGTACTATGTGGGTGGGATTTGTCTGTATGGCTGTGTCACAGGTATGTTGTCTGTAAGATGGATCTCATGTTGCACTTTGTCAGTGTAACCCAGATCTTCATCTTCTGTTGCAAACACAAAAGAGTAATTCTCCAGCAACAAAGCCAGCTGTGCTTGCTGTTCTGGGCTGCCACATAAATTGAGCTTGTCAAGGATGGACTGTACATCTGTAGATGTTTCATGGTCTTTGTCAATACTCACTTGTTCAGTATCTGCTGAGATTCTCTGGAACTGTACCTCACAAAGCTCATCGCTTTTCACACTGTCTACATGAGTCAAAGCTCCTAGCCTAGTCTTTGGCCTTAGCCAGATATCTTCATCAGACTTGTCAATGACTCGGACTGGGAAGATGTGACTCAGATGAAACCAAGGTAAG
Source organism: Scomberomorus guttatus (assembly GCA_038419695.1). Lineage (NCBI taxonomy): Eukaryota > Metazoa > Chordata > Actinopteri > Scombriformes > Scombridae > Scomberomorus > Scomberomorus guttatus. The sequence goes on from CM076450.1 coordinate 12,512,607, forward strand.
CACAACAACCAAACCTACAGGCAAGGAAGCACTCACAGGCTCCGGCAACAGTAAAGGGCCATCCTCACTGAGTCCTAAGTCCCTTGGCCATAACTGTAGCAATAGATGAAGCAGGCACATGGACGATATCCTTACCAGCTCTAGAGCCTGTCTGTTACATTTACCGCATGAAGATGATGAAAACCCTCTCTGCAGTATGAGTCAAGTCCACCCTGCAGTATGGTGTCAAACTCAGTGTGTACTAGCTCTCTGCATTTTTTGGCGATGTTCATCCTTATGAGACCTGGAACAGAGGAAGTGTGTAGCACCAGGAAACCTCGCTCTGGGATGGTTCATGGCTTCTACATCAAGCTCCACATAGCTCATATAGGGTATGTCTAATCCATTAGCTGCAGTAATCTTTAACCACTCAAATGCAGGATGAATGCATTTGAGAACACTCAAGTTACAACAGCTTCCTGTTTCATGGCGAAACATTGAAGTTTGCTGCGTCGCTACCGCAACAGCTTTACCTGAAGAAAATTATACTGACCTAGCTACCAGTGTCAAGTAGGCATGATACTGTAACACCTTGGAGTTTCACCTCAACACTCTTGCATTCCCCAACTGCATTCTCGAAGATTCTACTTCTGTCTGGTGTCTCCAGCTGCTTCCCCTCGAGTTGTTTAGCTCATGACACCCGAGGGTAAGTTTTCCTGCACTACGGAAGGACCAGGTGTATATCATCCTGGCTCCTTTTGGCCTGTGGGCACTTTCTTGCAATGTGACCTACACCTCTACGCTTGAAACAGATGACCATCCAGTGTGAACTTTGGCTGTGGTCTGGCTCATGGCTTGGGCTCTTGGAAAGTCAGTTGAGTGCTGCGCCTACTCAGTTAGTTTACAGTGCTAGTTAGCTCAGCAAGTATTTTGCCTAACCCTAGCTGTTTTTCCTGATGGGCTACTACTCTAATACAGTACATCGGTCATTGTTTGTTTTAATAGCAGAGCAACGGGTTTCTGAAACCTCTGACTTAACTTGGTTGCTCTTCACAACTCTGGGACAATGGGACCTGCTGTCCTCCATTTCCCACAGGAGGGCTTCGTTCCTCACATCTAGAAGGCTGGAGGCTGGTTTGTCCCTAACCATCTTTCGGAGTTCACACCTGAGGGAGCTAAACCCTCAATGAACTGGTCCCTGAGAACAGTTTTCTCATTAGGTATTACATTTGTGGACTGCTTCACTACAGACCTCAAGATCTGGGACAGTACATAGTCACGGAGGTCTTCTCCATCAGCTTGTTTACGGTTGTAAAAGGTCTGCAAAAGCTGTGTAGTGCTGCCTTTTTCCCCAAATGCATTTCTCAGGTAAGAGCAGTGTCCGAAAATTAAATTAAGGTGTTCCTAATATTTTGTCCACTCCATTAACATACATGAGGAGGGCAAAATATTAGGAACACCATTCAATATAATGCACTCCAGTACACCAATATTGAGTCCAGGTAGAATTATCACCTTTCTGACAATGTCAACAAAAACCGAAAATGTAGAAACTTTGTAAATGTAGAATTTATGGCAGAGCTGTTGTATTGGCTTGCATTAGATTGCACATGTGTACCTAATAAAGTGGCTGGTGAGTGTATGTATAAACATTTAAACAACTGTGAGAACTATACCAAACCTAAGTGGAAAATTACATCTAAATAGATTTACCACCCTGCTACATATGTTTACAAGATATATTTAAGCTCTTAATTCCAGCAGGCATTTAATGCATTAGATCACAGTTACATAATTATATCCTTTCCTTTCTATTGTTCCTGAGGACATATTGTAAAAAAGGACAACAAGTTCACAGTCATTGATGACAGTGGTTTTACTAGAATCTGGCAATAGAGCCGGCACCACTGTTTAATAGATCAAAAGGTATGTGTCTTTCAGGGGTGGGTCGGATGACTGCTTACGGATCAAAAAGGGTTCAAGTGCTTGTCTATTGTTGACTAAACCTCAAGCTGAGCTTTGTGCTTTGTATTTGCTCATGCCAAGGTGCTAAATTTCCTTAAACAGTCACCACAGTCTGTTTATGCCAGGAGAGTCCTGAGGTGACACACTACCTGCCTGTCTGGTTTGGCCGACCTCTTTATGGCAGGACAAAGGCTTGTACTCACAGGTTTCTGATGCTCAAAGACAGTTGGTGAACACCAGGTTATTGTTGTATACTGTATGCGAAGCTCTCGTAAAAAGTTTTGCCTTGTTGGAGATGAAACGCCCAAATTAATTAAAGTCTAAAATGACATGCTGCCTCATTATCTACCCCAGTGTTGTTGTAAAGGATCTGAATGTAACAATTATTTTAGATCCAAACTAGCTTTAATTGTCTGGTGTTATCTTACAGGCTAGAGGTAGAAAAACGAGTTACCCTGTTTTCTTGAACATGCCTGCTACTTAGCCACAGCCATATGGGACACAGTGACAAAGAAGCCTTGGGATATTGGCTCCGGTCAAGATGTATGGTGCTGGACCTTTTCCTTCAATGGGCTCCTCAGCGTGGCAGCCATATTGGGAGGGAGAGTACTGTGTGGTCGCCTGAGAACTTGTGTGTTTCCCAGCCAACGCGCATCTAAAGAATAACAATTTCACTAGCCATGAAGACCATCCATGGAGCCATGGGGGCCGTGGCCAGAAAGCTCGGCCAAACACTCTCCTCTCATGCAGCTTTCTATGTACTCCTATAAATACATCTCCTATTTGTATAGAGGCGATATGCATCTTTGGGAAAATACCACAATGTTGACATAAGAGCACCCTCTACACTCCCCTCCCCCCTTACGGCCCCCTCCCCTTCTCTCTCTAACTCTTTCTACCCCTTGCTGAACCTTTCACTGCCTGAGAGAGAGAGAGACAGAGAGAAAGAGAAGGAAAGAGAAATGGAGGGAGACTGGGAGTAAAAGAAGTGTCTCTTAGAGGCCTCCACGGTCTTTAAGCCACTATGGTATCCACCAGAGCCCTCACATACACTCGGCCTCTAAAGGGCTTTTGTCCTGTAAAGAGGGGGATTGGCTAAATTGGGGGTGCTTGTGGATTGGCGGGTGGGATTGGGCTTGGTGTAGTATATTTGGCTCCCACGTCTCCATCACTGGAATAGTGCACTTTTTTCTAAGCTAGGGAATGGAGAGGTGGGGTGTGGAGGGGCAAAGGGGGCTCTGGTTTTTTGGGGGGAGAGGGGTTTGGAAATCTTCCAAACAGTGCCTTTTTGCTTTCAAAGAAAGCTCCACTTGTGTAAATGTGCTCTTTGTCCCTTGGCCTATTGTTTGAATAGTATTGTGGACTTTTTGTGAGAAGCTCACGGGGGCCTGGGGGGCCTAGGGGGCCAAAGAGGGACCAAGGGGGGCTCTGCCTGAATGACTCGGAGGAGGACAACAGGGCTGTGGAAAGACCAAGGTACTATTAAGGAATGTACATACATGCATACACAAACACACACACAGACATATGAATATCAATTTAGAGTTTAGCTTTTGACCGCACAAATATGAAGGAGGTAGAAATGATTTGACTCCTGTCACCAATCTAAAGTTAATGAAGTGAATGTTAACAGACAGCAAAGCAGAACTTTCCATTGTAGAACACTCTTTGCCGATAGAAACAATATGAATACAGCTTGCCTCCACCCCCCTATAAAGGGATTTCTTGATAGAGCTGAGTGTCTGGAGTCCCTCACTGCAGCCAATTCATGACTTCCATCTGTCCTCACTCTCAAAAGATGCCGGCAGGTGAAAAGAAGCACAACTCATTTGCATGTCGGGGCCATTTATCCTGCCTTTACAGAGTCCACGATGGGGTGTCGGTCTGTCAAGTAAAATCTTTGCCCATGTTGTAAAATTATTGAATTCAAATATATTAAATAAAACATTGACCCTTGAGAGTTTAATTATTTTGGGTCTGGATAAGTTAGCAGTGAGGAGGAACATACACATGTAGTAAAAAATTATATCTTTTTTTTATTGAACTATTAAAGTGTAAATGCGCAATTTAACAATTTATGGTTGTAATGATACAATATTGTTGCAACAGGTGCATGTAGTTACACAGACCAGAAGCAGACTTAAATTAAAATCCAATGAGGATAATCCAGTGAGGATAAAGTAAGGGCTAGTAAATCTCCCCCTTCCACGTCAGGACGGTCTACCCCTCTAGTTTCTGTTACTCTGTCTTCTGTGTTTGTCTCTAGCAAATCCCCGTCCCAGCCGTAGGGCCAAATCCTCGAACATTCCCTGTACCTCCCACAGTTGTTTAGATACTCAAGTCTTCTCTGAGCTCTCCTCTACTGTCATTGCCAGATATCTTGTGACCTCTCTTTCCTCCGAACCCCCCGGAGCAGCACACAGGCTTTCTGCTGGAAGGTGATTGAGCATGGCACCCTGCTCCAGCCCTGTCCTGCTTTGTCTGGGGACGTGTGCCTGTGTCAGGAACCACAATTAGTGGGGCGCGTCCCCTACCATTAATCACAGAACAGTCTCAGCGCAGGCACAGTAGCCCACAGCCGCGCTCACTGACAACTTGCTCAGCATCAGCACCTGCATGTGGGCCGCCTCCTCATGTACAACATAGCCATACAGAAAGGGAGGAAGGAATGAGCATGTTTTGTTTTTTTGTCACTCATGAAGTCTTGGTCATCAATCGCTAGTTTCTATCACACTATAAACATTCACTGTGATGAAATAATAATATATTAAGTAATATATATATTTTTATGAATGGGTGTCACCAGATGAGGCAATCAACTATTTATACTTACATTTGTCTTCTTCTCGTTTTCATGTTCCGAGATAATCAGCATTAGTTCAACACTGTATCAGCAATGTTTCTCAATTAGGAGAGGTGCAAACTAAGTAATTAACATTGCTGCCAACTTTATTTTGTTTCTGTCTCATCCAGAGGTTTCCTATTCCTATTTTTTTGGACTTTTGTGCCTCTGAATCATCCCAAGGTAATGAAAACAAACTCAGTCATTTCAAAACATTTTTAAAATCCAAAATAGATTTAAATTTTATATCAGTGTACCACGTCACTGCTTCATTTTAACCAACTGCACAAATCATGAAAACAGTGTGTGCATTTTGCAGAAGGCACCACAGACAGAAGGCAAATATGAGCCTGACCTCATGAGGGAAAAACACACCCTCAATTCTCTTTTCACTCAGAGTATTCAGATCAATACTGTGGCAGGATGTTAAATATTTGTCATCAGACGATCACACATTGATGAAACAAATCAATGAATGATAGGAGAGAATGAGACAAGGCAGTGTGCTTGCT